>WSFP011285822.1:0-48621 GCA_009831015.1 Picea engelmannii | reverse complement strand
TCAATGGTTATCTTGTGAATGAATGATTAACTATATGTATTAGAATGCATGCATGAGTCTAAATATAGATGAATCCTAGGAATACTTGAATCAATAACAAGTTTAATGCATAAAGAGAATTAAGAATATACTCCTAGATCCCCACTCATTCCTAGACTACAAGCACTTGAGAATTGTAGTCACCCATAGAGCTATCTCGGGTGAGACTGCGTTGTGTGCTCTGTGCACATCGTTTCCTTCTGGTTTACCAGGAGGGCCGATAGTTTTAGAGGTTTTTTTGGAAACTTGTTCAGATATGAACCTTAGTCAGACCAATAAGTGAAAGAAAGAGATCGAAGCCAAAAAATGGTTTCTTTGTCAGTTGGAAATGCATAGGATTGAGTGGACCAGATCCATGGAAGGAACACAAAAAAAATGAAGGTATAGAAGGGAATGTTTAGGCCATGGAATCCAACAAAGGTGGATATCGAAAGATGGTTGAAAATGAAGAAGCTCGAGTTTGCGCAGAAGGACAACAAAAACCCTAAGTTAACACTATGCAAATAACTAGAAAAATACATGTTTAGCGACTTGCATGAGGTTTTTTTATGTGATTTCCAATAGTTGTTGCAAGAGTGGTTATTGAGGTTAAAATACAATGACAAAAAAAATCTAATCAGACAACTAGAGTGGAATCCCATGGAGATCGTACAATTACAACAAGTTAATAAAAAATGTATGCGTGTAGTAGATTTAATGTTAGAAAATATTGTTGTAGGTTTTTATCACTGAATCTATAGTAGATATCATGAAGTCCTACAACGCAGTAGAGAAGGACTTTCTAAAAGCACCCAGAGGTAGGTATATTAGATCACTATATACTTCAATCAAGATTTTATTGTATAACAATGGTGTGATGATGTAACATACCCAACCACCCACAGGTCGGGTACACTACCTGCAAGCCTGCCCTCAGACTTCTTTCTCTTACTGATACCTTCTTTAGTCATTAAGGATGGAGAAGATAACCGATTTAACAACATGCACAATAATATCCAACAAGCATGCGTAATCTAAAGATTATGTTAAACGATAATTAAATATACACAATGGAAATACATTCATACACATGTAGATGATAATTAAATTACACAAAAAAAATACATTCATACACAAGTAGGAATATCACGACAGAGAGAACTCATGTTTATGAAAGATGACACTGACTGGCTGCAGACCAAGGACGTTCCACCCAACCATAGACATTGTTTCTCCAAATCTCAACAACAGTGTCACCCCCAATCCAGGGCTATGAATCCATAAGGAAGATTCCAGAGTGTAATTGGGTTCCCAAACTAGTCATCTTTCAAGCTCTCACAGGTTTCCCGACACCCACAAAAATTCAGGTACCCAACTCTCTTCTACCCAACCTATGCCACTCGAGAGAATGTACCTCCACCCTTCTCTTCCATGCAATCCCTCAGGCAGTCCTTCTCCTTCCCGCTAGGGATTCTAGCACAAATGGTCCAGAATCTCAATGTTGGAACTCTCAGGACTCGCAGTTGTGAGAAAAACATGGCACATGCCAATGCATTTCAGACATACAGGCCCCAGGTCATGATTGGATCACACCAACGAACACTACAACCAACTATCCCATGGATAATTCTTCAGAAAATCTGTTTCCTTTCTCTTTTCCAACCAAGACACAGGTGAGGATGGGTTGATGAATGGGTCAGGGAGTGCATGGGAGTGTGTGAGGGAAGAATGAGTGAGTGAATGGGAATCAATGAACAAGTCATCAATCCACCCCCCCCATCAGACTAGAGGTAGGTTTAAGTAACCTCGTGGGGAAAAAAAGAACCTCCTAGCCTTCCCCAATAAGTTCATGTAAGCAATCCCCTCTCTTAGACAAAAAGGGTAATAAAAAAATGGGAATAAAACTTAGTCCCTAAAGATCCCTCTATTGTGGAATCATAGCCCTCTATAACTCTAGTCCTTGTCCATCTAGTAACCAACAATGTGTTTATTATTATTAATGACCAAAACATTACATTTATTGGGCATACTGGCCCTTCAATAATTGTCTGAGAACTCTAGTCTCTTAGCATTGTAACAATACATTATTTAAAATGGGGGTTCAAAACCTGGGGTGTTACATCACATCCCCCTTATTTTGGCACTATCCTCAATGCATATACAAAAAAAAGATTAAAATCTCAAATTTATTCAAAAAGATCTGGGTACTTTGCCCACATGGCATCTTCATGCTCCGAGGTAGCTTCTTTAGGACCGTAGCAGGCCCACTCAACTTTTACCAGTTCTATAACTTGATTCCAAAGCATTTTGAATTTTATGTCTAATACCTGCACTGGTTGAACCTTAAAGTCTCCCTCCATCTCTACCTGAATCATATGCCAATCAATAACATGGTTAGGATCATGTACATATTTCTTTAGTAAAGATACATGAAACACATTATGCACATTCATGGAAGTAGGCAATGCAATCATGTATGGAACTGGCCCTATTCTATCCAATATTTCAAATGGACCACAGAATCTGGCTGCCATCTTTGTACAACTACCAAATTTCAAAGATCCTTTCTTGGGATTCACTTTCAAAAGTACAAGCTCCCCTACTTTAAATTCTCTAATTTTCATTTTCTTGTCTGCACAAACTTTCTGTCTATCCCGAGCTGCCTTTAAATTCTTCTTAATATTGTCCACTGGGTCTTCCATGTCCTTGAGAAACTCTGGCCCAAGTACCACCCTATCTACTGGGTTGTCTCAGCTCACTGGAGTATTTCATTTCCTACCATACAAGGCTTCAAATGGGCTCATTCTCAATGAAGCTTGATACCCATTTTAATATGCAAAATCACCCAAGTGTAAGTAATCTTCCCACTTAGATGGCCTATCCATCACATACATTCTCAGCATGCCTTCAATTATTCGATTGACCCTCTCTATTTTCCCATATGTTTGGGAATGATATGTTGTGCTAAAGTTTAGATTTGTGCCAAATACTTTAAACAATCCCCTCCATAAATTGGAGGTAAACTTCGTATCTTTGTCCGAGACGATTTTCCTAGGTATCCCATGCAACCTAACAATTTCCTTCATGAAAATCTCTGCAATATTAGTTATTGTATGTGTTTTCTTAACATGCACAAAATGAGTCGCCTTTGTTAATTTGTCAACTACCACCATGATTGAATCGTGTTTCTTATTTGTTCTGGGTAATCCTTTGATGAAATCCATGGTGATCACTTCCCATTTATTCTTTGGGATCGGAAATGGTTGCAACAAACCCCCTGGGTGCCTATGCTCAACCTTCACCTTCTGACATTCCATACATTAAGCGATGTAATCAACAACATCCTTCTTCATTCCTAGACAAAAGAACTGGCTTCTTACTGCTGTAATTGTTTTCTGGTAAACTGGATGTCTAGCATAAGGAACATCATGCATTTCCTTCAGAACCAAATTCCTCAGTTCTCCATAACTAGGAACATAGATTCTATTTTTATGCATGAGTAATCCATCTTCCTTTATCTCGTACTCCTTTACTTTCTGTTGTACATTTCCTTGTTGTAAGTTTTCCTTTACCTGTAGGTAACGCTGATCTATAACAAGACCATCTAAAATTCTTCTCTTCAAGTCTGACTGATGCATACTGACATCAGTAGCATGCATGAGATGCACTCTTCTACTAAGTGTATTGACAACTTTATTCTCCTTTCCCTTGATATGCTTGATATTTCTATAGTGGGAAAACCCCCCTACGGACTACACTAGGGTTCTAAAGTGAAAGAAGAGCTAACCATATAAAGTTTCCTACTTTTAACAACTATCCCAACATCACCCCACATTCATGCATAAAGTACAAAGTATAGGGATCCGGTAGTCTTACCTTAAACTCCACGTTCGGTGTCTATCCCTTTGCGTTCAGTCACTTCTCGACTGCAAATATCCTCTCAAGGTTGACCTGCATTCACCAAAAGACAAACAAGAAACTAAGAACATGCATTCTATATATGAATTAGTGGGTTAGATGTCGTAAGAAAATGTAAATCAAACATAAAGATTGAACACATCATATGGTGGGGCAGAAAAAGTACTTCTTTCTATTAATCTCACAGAGTTACTTACAAAATGAGATCGGCGACTACTCCTCGAACTCGGTTCTAGGCTCCTCTTCACCAAGCTCCAACTTCTTCCACATATCCTTCTTCTCTCACACTTCTCTCTAGAGAATGGGCATGGGCTTATGGATCAGGAAAAAGGAAAGAATAGGGAATTTTGGCTCAAAACTCACAATGTGGCTGCAAATTCTTGGGGCAAGGGGGGAAAGTGAAATGACCAGAGTTTCATTGTTTCTATGTTTCTCCTTGCAATGAGACCCCCAAACCTCTTTTTATATGAAAAAAATATGTTTATTTGGTTGGGTGATGGGCTATAGGTGGTCAATTGGTTAGGAAACCACCCAATAGCCTGTAATCTCAATGAATCCCTTGCAAATTTTTATTTTTTCAACTTTTGTGGGCATACGTGGGCTGTAATGGTGCAGATAGCGTACGTACGTAGGCAATAATGGTGTAGCTAGCATACATAAGTGGGTAGTAGTGGTACATAGTGTGTAAATCTTCAAAAATAGTGTTTTTAAGAAGAGTTGTTTAGTATTGTCTTGGAAAAAATAGTAAGTAAGATGGCCTTATGCCAGGTATGCATGTATGGTGCAATTTAGGGTTATAACAGATATCAAAGTCATATTCACTTAAAAATTCTAGCCATCTTGTTTGCCTGGAATTCAAGGTTAGTTGTTCAAAAAGATACTACAGGCCAATGTGGTTTGTCCTTAATTCGAATTTCTTCCCCATGAGATAATGCCTCCACATCCTCAAGGCGTGAACAATGGAAACAAGATCCAAGTTGTGCATGGCATAGTTCCTCTCATGTTCCTTAAGATTTTTGGAATCATATCCAATGACATATCCATTTTGCGTGAGGACTCCCCCAAGTCCTTCCTTACAAGCGTCTGTACATACCACAAAACTTTCATTTGGGTCAACAATATTTAACACAGGCGCACTAGTAAGTAATTCCTTCAACAGATTAAAATTATTTTCACACTTGAGTGTCCATTCAAATTTATTCCCCTTCTTTTACAAAGAAGTGATGGGATGAGAAATATTATATAACCCTACTATGAACCTTCTGTAGTAGCCAGATAATCCCATAAAAGATCTAACATATGACACATTTATGGGGGTTGGCCATCCTCTAATGGCTTCAATCTTCTCTGGATCTACTGCTATGACCTGCTCTGAAATAATGTGTCCCAAGTAATGGATTTGCTTTTGATAAAAGAACACTTACTCAACTTGGCATACAACTGATGTTATCTCAGTACCAGCAACACCAATCTCAAGTGATGTTCATGCTCCTCTTCAGACTTAGAATAGATAAGTATGTCATCTAGAAATGCTATGACAAATTTGTCCAGATAATTTTTGAATATGCCATTCATTAAGCACATGAAGACAACTGGTTCACTGGTCAGTCCAAACGACACCACTACAAATTCATAATTCCCATACCTGGTCCTATAGGATGTATTATGAATGTCTTCTTCCTTGATTCTTACCTGATGGTATCCTACCCTCAGGTCAATATTTGAAAATATCTTTGCTCCTCTTAGCTAATCAAAGAGGTCATCAATTCCGAGTAAAGGATACTTGCTCTTTATAGTGTACTTGGTCAGCTGTCGGAAGTCAATACACAGCCTCAAGGTTCCAACCTTCTTTTTGACAAAAAGTAATGGTGCTCCCCAAGGTGAAACACTTGGACGTATATACCATTTCTTCAACAATTCTTCCAACTTCATTTGTAATTCTTTTAATTTCAGTGTGATCATTATGTAAGGTGTTTTTGACACCGGGGCAATTCCTGGAACTAAATCAATTGAGAAAACTATCTCCCTTCTTGGTGGTAATATGGGTATTTCTTGGAATACATATTCAAATTCCTGTAGCACCGAGAAATATTCAAGGATTGGCCCCTTTGTATAAATTGGCTCCTCCACATGAGCTGTATACAGTTGACATCCTTTTCTAAAACATCCTTTCAGCTGTAAGGCTGAAATCTCCCTTATAGAGATGGGTCTTGGAACTCCTTTCATAGTGCTCTATTTTCCATTTCCATCAAGACATGTAAATGTCTTGTTATGACAATGTAGGACAACATGATGCTTTTCCAACCAATCCATCCCAATCAGAACATCATAAGACCCCAATGGTATGATATTTAGATCAATACTAGTATTCACGCCATTAAGACTTATGGAACAACCTCTGACCATATAATGGATTCTTCTTTTGGTTCCAGTGGCTAACTGAACCAAACTTTCTTTTCCAAGTTTACTTTTTTCCAAATGTAATCTATCCATTATCTTAGGATCAATGTAATAGTGGCTTTCTCCTAAATCAATCAAAATAGCAACAGGATGATTTATGATCTTACCTTCCACCTCGATCATATTGGACTGGTACTCTGCTTGTCGATCATTTAAAGCTACATAGATTCTTCCCATATCTCCGACTGTTGTAGCCTCTTGGATGTTGTGTATAGTCTTCACTCTGTCCTTTCTGTGTGGGAAATCCTTGTACATGTGATATTTTTTGCATCCCCAACATTAGATTGGTGGTCTTCCCCCTTTTCCAAAGGAATCTTCCTTCTTGAAATCCCCTTTAGCATACTGATCTTGATGATCTCTATTTGTCTCATTCCTATTGAAGGGAGGTTTGAATCCTTTCCTCCTTTGATCAGAATTTGCATTATTCTTATCCTTCCAAGATTTCTGCAGGGATTCTCTTCCCTGGCCTTGCTCATACAAGTATTTATCCTTCCTAATGGCCTCTGTCAAGTTCTTGGGTTCATCATACTTGATATTTTCCTTATAGAAGGCTAGAAATCCACTTAGAAATATCTGTATTTTCACTTTCTCATAACCAATGAACCTACCATACTTTAACAATCCCAAGAACTTCTTCTCATATTCTATCATAGTCATTCTTCCCAACCTGATTTCAAAGAACTCCTACATTTTCTTGTCATAGAAATGCTCTGAGGGGTACTCCTTCTGGAATTACTTCTTGAACTTTATCAAGGTGATCCTTTTTTCATCAGCATGCTTCACTTTCTTCAGTTGGTCCCACCACACTACATCTTTCCCGTGTAAATGGTAGGTGGCAATCCTGGCTTCCAGGTTTGATGAATAGTTATGCAACTAAAAATATCTCCGGATCCCAAGAAACCATGCTTCAACATCATCTTCCCTTTCTCTTTCACCATCGAAGGAAGGTGGCTTGAGCTTCCTTAGCTATCCCTACAAACAATCTACCTCTTGTTTCCTTCTTTGGTGTCTGACAGGAGACACTTCTGGACTACTTACGGGATCATCTGATGCATACAAAATTATTCCTGAGTAAGGAGGTGAGTGGTGTCCATGAGCTCTGCTAGCACTTCTGGAATAACCAACTCTTCCACGAGCATATCCTATTTCATGACACCTAATTTCTTCTTCTTGTCTTGAGTTTGATCCCTTCTTCATTTTCCTCTCCAACTGATTTAATCTCTGCAACACTTGAGCATTTATCTGGATTTTCTCTCTCATTAGTCTCTCATTTTATGCTTTGTAGCTCTGCACTTCCATCTTCAGGCTTCTTACTGTTTCTATTAACGTTTCTAGCTTTGCTTTTCCCTTGTGCCCATTGGACTCTGTCTCTGCATTACCAACTATGGTATTTTGGCCTTCGGCCTCCTTTTCATGACTGGAGGCTCCCTCGAATTCTTCCATTTCCTCAATACACATCCTAAGATGATGCGCTTAAGCCTATTAATTCATCAAAATGTGCAAGCAACCATTTTGTTAGAATTATGCGTATGATAGGAAAAAAAATTGCCAAACCATGCTACAGGTCTCTTTCTTGTTTTTGTTCATGGAGATTATATCCCCATTCTCCAAAAATAATGGTGTCTGTTGGCACAGGGGCAGGCCCAGGGTTCAACGCTCAAGAGCGCACCAACAAATCCCTAACTAC
The DNA here is from genome assembly GCA_009831015.1 of Picea engelmannii. Lineage (NCBI taxonomy): Eukaryota > Viridiplantae > Streptophyta > Pinopsida > Pinales > Pinaceae > Picea > Picea engelmannii. The sequence goes on along the minus strand of WSFP011285822.1, from coordinate 40,538 downwards.
TGGCCCTTTCGGCAACACCTGTGAAGCAAATAAAGTCTCACCCGAGGTAGAGGCAGGGGTGGTTGCAGGACTTAGGTGTCTGCAACCTTAGCTGGGACATAGATCTATGATTATCTTGCTTACAACACACTTAGAATCAGTTATTTCCTAACATACATTCATTAATACACTTCGTAGAAAGAACAGAGCACCACAGTAATTACTCAGATCTAGTACTTAGCAATGATAAACATGTTATACTCAATATATTAAGCACTTAGCATCTTATGTATCACATCTAGCATGCATTCATATCCCATAAGCACAAAGCATCAATAAATCTATCTAAACATATCAGAGCACTTAGCAAGAGAGAGACAAACACATCAACATAGTACACCGAGTTACTGTGGTTCACCCCCACCCTAGGGCTACGTCCACAAAGTCTTCTTTATATTATCTTGGTCAAGAAGCCACAACACGGAGATTCAATGACCCTTACCCTGCACAGGACAATAGATCTGCACAACTCACTAGATCCTCTTTCCCTGGGTAGATCCAAGCACTAAGCCTTCTCACACCCTGTGCACTCAACACTATTACACCACACACACAGATCTTATAGTCACACGGACTTCTGATCACATAGATCCAACTTATGCACTAAGCCATCGACTAGACAGGGCCTCTTCTTACATGGCCTAGACCTCTATTTATACATAGAAAAAGGCCTAAACAATGGTCGACATCCATTTCCCGTTACAATATTCCCAAAATAACCCAAAAAGGTTCCACAAAAGGTGGCGAGATCCTGCAATCTCCGCTTAGCTATGTGCTCTGTCTTCGACAAGAAGTCGAAGTACCAAATAGTCAACTATGACCAAGTATTCCTCAAAACTTGGTCGAGGGCCAATAGGCCCCCAACACTCACCTGTGACTCATCCTAAGTCACTTGTCTCTGGGTAACTCTCCCTCAAAGGCTTCAAGCTTCGCTTGAGTTGCTTCGACCTATTGCTTTGCCACTGCTTCTTACTCAGAAAACTCCTGAATGAGTGCATTACTAACTGGTCCTTCTAAGCGCTACTATGTTGTGTTCATGACCTGTTCTTGGTCTGTCCCTTGGCTCTCAATCTCTAAGAATAGTTGACATGCCCTATCCTGTAAAGGTTGAAGTTGTTGTGTCACTTCCATGAACTTACTCTGGATCATATCAATTTGCTGCTACATGACGCGTTGTTCATGGGACCTCTTTATTTTCTCTATGGTCGGTAGGGCCTTCAACTATACCTGTAACTTCTCATCTTGGTACTTTGCCTGCTGGAGCTGTGACTCCAATTTATGCAATTCAGGGTTCTCGGATAGGTTCTCATGTATCTGCACAATTCTACTACTTAATTGCTTACATTATTTAGTGAGTTCCTTAATCCTTTCTACTTCACTTCGGGCATTCACTTATTGTTGGTCATGTTCTTATTATGGAGTACTCAGTATAGATTAGATCTCTAGTTCTACTACTCTTTGTTGCAGTTGCTGAATGACTTCAACAAGCTTCGTTACTTGGAATTCTATGGGTTCTTCTGCCTTATGTTCTAATCCAGTCATAGAGAGAAATGATCTGTTGACTGCTTTTTCAATCCCGATTTGCTTTGCGAGAAGTTTCTCCTTCTCCTTTTGTATCTTTGCGTGTTCTTTATCAAACTTCTCTTGGATGGCCTCCTTCTCTTGCTGTGCAGCTTGGTGTTGATCTATGATTTCCTCGTGTGTGTGCTTTAGGGCCTAGGTGGCCTTCCCTGTTACTTCTTCTTCTTTCCAAAGACGTACTTCGACTAGGTTGGAAATCCTACGAAATTGAACTGACTCGTCTCCTTCTTTGGGTGTTCCTTCTGGCATAGGAATAGTGGAGACTACTTGGTTAGACTGAAGGGCTCGTTGTACTCCTTGGAGCTCAGTTTCAATTCTATTGTAGATCGTTCCTTGCTTGGCCTCCTAATTTTCTATGATCTCTTCTATAGCTTCATTCAAAGTCATGTGAGGAGAAAGAAGAAGTCATATGGATTGAGTGTGGTCTTCATATTGGTCACGATCGCTTTGGATTTATTCTTAAAGAAATACTTTGAGGGTGATCCTTTTCTTTTATTTAGAACTTTGACTTCATCTTCTGGTTGCTATTCAACTTCTTCTAAGTCTTCATCATTACCTTCTTCATCTGGTGTGATGAAATCTGTCCTTACAGAGCGACTATCAACATCTTGAACGTCTTCTGTTTTCTTTGTCTCCTTTGTCTTCTTTGTCTTCTGCATCTTACTGGGCCCAGGTGTGTCCTATGCATCTTTTGGGCTGCTGATATCTAAAATATCCACTGGATCTACTACAATGAGGAGGTCCACTGACCATTCCTTGGTGATCTCTTCAGGGTATTCTTCTGTTAGTTTATAATAGGATTGTAGTTGTTCCTGGTGCTCATCAACACATGGAGTTAGGTATATGAAGTAGCGTTCCATGCTAAACTTCATTAAGGGTCTAAATATGTGGAGTGTGTTTAGAGTAATGTGAGGTGTGGCTTGTATCATGGTCTTCAACTGGATGTAGTATCTATGAAAGAGGGAATTCGGCTGCCATTGCCTGCTCATATCTATCGTGTACCATAATGTACTGAACTTTGCAGCCAATGGTTCAAATGGTAGGGTTTCAGGAAAAACAACATCCTATAGCATATCCCATGCTATGAAGGAGATAAGGATGAGAAGCCATCTAAAGTGGAACTAATATCCTTGGTCTTGTGCTTCTCTGCAATCCAATTCAAGTTGATCTGCCAAGTACTTCAACTAGTTCATTTGGAATCCTTCTACGCATTTTCCTGCGAGATCAACTACAAAACCAGATACTTGCGTTGATTTGTTCTTGCGGACTAAATTTCTTGTGATCATCTGACAGGTGAGGCACACTGTGCCACTATCAATAGAGGATACCTCGTAACCTTGCGCGCCTTTTTAAAAATTTCCATAGGCCTCTTTAATCCTTTGTGAAAGAGCGTGATCTGCAGTCTTTCTAGGGTATTAGTCTTGCAGGTCAGTGCCCTACATGCTCAGCCCGGTGATTTGATTGATCAACGCCATATCAATCATTATACACCGATTCAACCAGAGATATCCTCCATGGTAGCTCACCAATAGAAATTTTACACAAGCGTTCCCCTCCTGGTGCCTGCCAAAGTGTGGAATCTTCATTACATTAAGTAAGGTGGACTATGCAAGGTTCATCATCCATTGTTGAGGGACGATCTTGGAATTATTCCCCTTTGTCAATGTCAGATACTTGTGTAGGGAAAGCATACTGTAGGCTTTCCGATCACCAAGGTTGAAGTTGCAAAACTTCAATGTTGCGAGCTTGGTCTTCTCAGTGTGAACTACATGCACACCCTTCGATAGGTATGCAGTGATAATAGGATAGTCGTAATCTTGGGGCACATTGTCACGGTTGATTTCACCTTTCAGAGGAGGTATGTAAGAGGGAAAGATGCTCGGGATCAGCTTGGCATTCTTGATTTCATCTCTATGTTTAGTACGTTTCTTGGTGGTCTGTCGGGATGGTCCAGCTCGAGCAGTAGATGGAGAAGTTGCTACTCCTCTTGACGATGAGGCTTGGACTCTGGTGGAAATTCCTCTGTCTGACATAACTCTTTCGGTTCCTAATCTAGTGAGTAATTCTCTCACCAATTCTTTTGTTGCGCTAAGCTCGTCGGACATGTAACCTCAGGATCACTTTCTCAGGTCGTCGATGGGATGAAGGTAGCATAATCGAGTAGAGAGAAAGGTGGGGTAGTCGCTATTTCACAATGCGGGTATTCTGTGAGCTCAAGATCTCAATTGGAAAAAGTGTCTTCCGGGCATGGCGCGACGGTATAAGTAAGTAAAACTATAGTGGACTTCTTGTAACAGATACGAGGATTCATTAACTCTTGATTTGTCCATTATGGCATAGTCTAACGGTTAGGTAGCAGGTCATAACTTTCTTTCACGCTGTTCAGGCCATCAACAAAAGAGGTATATCATCGTCTAACAACTATATTACTTTGACATGGTGAAGTGCCATATGTTGTTGTTCTGCTATTCTGACGAAGCTCAAATTCTGCATGTTTTCCTTCTGCAGAGTTTCTTCTGGAACATTTTGTAATTTCTCCAACTTCACTTTCTTCTTCATGAGTTTTCTAGACTTCTTCCGAGTGAGCTTCGTCTCGGTCATCCTTTTTTCATTCAGATTCTTTTCTTCTCTTGGCATGGTAACTTCACAGTGCTGATATTCTTTGTTCATATCCATGGGCATTACTTGTCCAACATATATGTAGTTCTTCTAGCGTTCTGTCAACTTCATCATCCAAGTTCCTGGGGTCAATAACCCTTGATCTATTCTCCCATTCTTCAATCAACTACGTGATCCTTCTAGTCAGGAAGTCTCTTAACTCTTGTCTCTATTGTTCTATGTCCTTTTCTACTTCCTGTTTTCTGGCTTGGTATTTCTCAATCCAAGGTTTACCAAGTAACATATTAAATAGGGCGCTGTCCTCCATGAACTTAATAATCTCAAAATCTTCTTCTGTCGAAGCTCCATGAGAATTCATAGATATCTTAGTGATATTTCCACATAGGTTTACCAACTTTCCTCTGAATAAACCTATTCCTCCTAATGAATGGGTCATGTCAGGTCTTCCTATATCTTTCCAGGTTCCTTTTGTCATAATGTTCACCTATGTTTCTTCATCCAAAACAAAATCAATGTTGAAGTATCCTATTCTCACTTCGATCTGTTCTTTCTTCTTGAAGATCTCTGATAGCCTAACATGTCAATGGTCATTCAAGGTATCTCTCATCTATAGCAATATATTTTCTGATTCTTTCTGGGTTTCTACTATAATCTTGATTTCTTGATCTCCTACTTTCTCTATATTCAGCTTTTCGAGTCTAGCAATCATTCTAGGGAAATCCAATACTTCATGGTCCATAGCCTTAAAACAAAGACAACTGGGTCTTCACCCAGGGCATTCCTTAGCAATATGTTCAGGCCTTCTACAATTGTAACAAATATTTAATCCTCTCTTTCTTTTCAATGATCCCCAACTTTTCATGTATTGTGTGCTAGGATCATAATGGTTAGCCTGCAAAAATTTCTTTCTAGGATCCTGCATCCATTGGTTAGTCCCAAAATTCTTTCTATGCATAGGTATAACATATCTATCACTATACCTATCAGATCTATTTATATCAAACTTTATTTCATCTATTAATGCCCTAGTTTTGAAGCTAGGACATAATCTATCAAACATACTTAGATCCATGCCTTAGAAACAAAAAAATTTCACTTATCTTACTTCTACAGAGCACAAAGCTTCCAAATCTAAGACTTTTAACTATTCTTGCCTTTATCAAAGAATAGAGCTTACAGATCTTACCTTTTTCTTGCAAATTTGACCTCTTTCTCTTCAGATCTGACCTCTCTTCTTCATATATGACCCTTCTTTCTCGTCACAAATCTTCGCAAGTCAAACAAAATACCGCGCACTAGGGAAACATATCTACACACAAAGATTATTTTGCACAAAGATTCTTCTTCTTCAGTTCCCAACAATCACAGTTCCAGGTCCCAGAAACAAAATCATTTTTTGGCACAGGGGCAGACCTAGGGTTCAACACTTAAGAGCACACCAAAAAATCCCTAACTACTGACCCTTTCGGCAACACCTGTGAAGAAGATGAAGTCTCACCCAAGGTAGAGGAAGGGGTGGTTGCAGGACTTAGGTTTCTGCAACCTTAGCTGAGACACAGATCTATGATTATCTTTCTTACAGTGCACTTAGCATCAGTTATTTCCTAACATACATTCATTAACACACTTCGCAGAAAGCACAGAGCACCGCAGTAATTACTCAGATCTAGTACTTAGCAATGATAAACATGTTATACTCAATAGATTAAGAACTTAGAATCTTATGTATCACATCTAGCATGCATTCATATCCCATAAGCATAAATCATCAATAAATCTATCTAAACATATTAGAGAACTTAGCAAGAGAGATACAAACACATTAGCACAGTACATTGAGTTACTATGGTTCATCCCCACCCTAGGGATACGTCCACAAAGTATTGTTTATATTATCTTGGTCAAGCAGTTACAGCATGGAGCTTCAATGACCCTTACCCTACATAGGACAAGAGATCTATGCAGCTCACTAGATCCTCTTTCCCCAGGTAGATCCAAGCACTAAGCCTTCTCACACCCTGTGCAATCAACACTATTACAACATGCACAAAGTACAACACACACAGAGCTCTTACAGTCACACAAATTTCTGATCACATAGATCCAACTTATGAACTAAGCCATCGACTAGACAGGGCCTCTTCTTACATGGCCTAGACCTCTATTTATACATATAAAAAGGCCTAAACAATGGCCAACATCCCTTTCCCATTACAATATTCCCAAAAAAAACCAAAAAGGTTCCACAAAAGGTGGCGAGATCCCACGATCTCCACTTCACTATGCGCTCTGTCTTCGACAAGTAGTCGAAGTACCAAACAGTCAAATATGACCAAGTATTCCTCAAAACTTGGTCGAGGTCCAATAGTGTCCTGTTATCCTTGGATGACATAGAGTTTTACCCTATGTAGACACTTCCTTCAAACCACCTCCCCAGGTGATCACGACTAGAAACCACAACTAAATCCTCCCTTAGCACTTTTCTGTCTCATAGACAACCAAATATTCCCTTAGCCCTCTCCTTAGCTCTTGAACTACATACGACCATGGTCATGACCCTGCGCTTAGCTGAAAAGTTCTTGTCCAGAGCTTTGAGACATTCAACTAGGACCAGATCAATGGTCCTCGTCCTCTCCCATGATCGATGATCGAGATCCACTTTGGGACTCTGTACTTCAGGAGTCTCAAATTTTCTCACTTGCCTCATCCCAGAATTCCTTTACCCAGATTTCCTGATATGCCAATAGGTTTCCTCCCACTGATCAATGGTCTTGAATCATTTCTACGCTTCAGGATTTGGAAGTTTCAAGCTTCCCTCTTTCATTTTCTCTTGGAGTGCTTTCACCCGAAGTTGACGATCCTTCGACATGTGTCCTCTAGAATCGATGGTTGATATATACTCCAGACTTTGGTCCTTTGGGAGTTTCAACCCAATGCAACCTAACACACCTTTCCCTTCTGGAGTACCCAGTCTCCTAGACTACACGATCTGTCACCACGTGGTGAAACACTGGAAGAGGACACGTGGCCCAATCAGGCGGGTGACACGTGTCACATTCTAATCGACTTTTCAATGTTCCAAATGCCCAAATATTACTGACACATGGTAGACATACCATGTGTCCATGTCATCCAAGGTGACGTCATCATGCCTCAGCACTTCATCTCTTTGGGCTTCGGGGCTTCGGGGCTTCGGGGCTTCAGGAGTTTTCAAACTAGCACACTTTCAATTCTCCCTAAATCTGAATTCTTGAATGGGATAATCTGTTGCCATGTGTCCTCCTAGATTAGATGACCAAGATTCACTTCAGGTCTTCACCCCGAGTCCACAGAACTACTCCATGTGTCCTCCTCAATCTTACGGATATGATCTCTTTGGGGCTCCGGACTTTGGAGATCTCAAATTTCAAACTTATTTGTCCCCACTGGATTTTATCCAAATTTATGGATCTGGTGACGCATGGCTCTCAGTAGATCATTGGCTAATATATTTTCAGATTATTGGATAGTTGAGGTTTTCTCTGGCTCTTTGGCTCTCTGAGCTTTGGGAGTCTCAAACCTCAATTGAAAACCTCTCGAACAGATTCCTCCGGAGTTACTAATCTGCTGACATGTAACCTCTTGCTGATCAACAATCAGGATCTACCTCTAACGATGTGACAGTCATCGCTTACTTCAGGTCTCTGGCTCTCCGGGCTTCAGAAGTTTCAAAACTCAACCTCTCCTCACTCACTCTTTCCCAGAGTGTTTTCACCTAGAGAAAACGATCATTTGACATGTGTCCTCTTATGGATTGACAGTCCCCAGCTACTTCGACTATTCCGAGTTTCAATGTTTGAGCTCTAACCCAACACATCACTTCATGCCTTTCAATTTGCGAGGGCATGTATCGGCGGTTTGGAGTAACCCTATTTTCACCCTGCAATTATCTTGATGCTGACACGTAACCCCTCAGGGAAACCATGGTTTGGATTGTAGGACTGCTCTCCCATGCAACTTGGTTCCCCACAATGCCTGTTGGTCATTGATCTCTCTCTCCAAGGAGATTTGACGATCATGACCTTTAAACTTGCTTCCTTTTCATTAGATGAACCCTATTTACTTGTCCTCTGATCCAACAATCCTAGATCTCCCCGATGCTATGGTGGCGGTCACTCCCAAATTAAAAGGAATGGTCACAATCCTTCAAACCCTCACAGAGGTTTTATGACGTTCTGTCTCCTGCATAGATTGTGCAACGCCATTCCTCTTGAGATTTTCAACTTCCCGATTAGAGTTCAATCTCGACCATGATATTCTTACCAAACAAACCTGATCCATACCGGCCTGATGTTTCAACTAGAAGCTCTGATACCAAACTGTAACATACCCAACCACCCACAGGCTGGGTACGCTACCTGCGAGCTCACCCTCATACTTATTTCTCTTACTGATACCTTATTTAGTCATTAAGGATGGATAAGATAACATATTTAACAACATGCACAACAATATCCAACAAGCATGCATAATATAAAGATTTTGTTAAACAATAATTAAATATACACAACGAAAATACATTCATACACATGTAGATGATAATTAAATTACACAACAGAAATACATTCATACATAGGTATGAATATAACGACATAGATCACTTATCTTTATGAAATACGACATCAATTGGCTGCATACCAAGGATGTTCCACCTAACCGTAGACACCGCTGCTCCAAATCTCAACAACAGTGTCACCCCCGAGCCAGGGCTATGAATCCACAGGGACGGTTCCAGAGTGTAATTGGGTTCCCAACCTAGTCATCTCTCAAGATCTCACAGGTTTCCCGACACTCACAACAACATAGGTACCCAAATCTCTTCTACCCATCCTGTTCCACCTGAGAGAATGGACCTCCACCCTTCTCTGCCATGCAATCCCTCAGGCAGTCCTTCTCCTTCCTTCCAGGGCTTCTATCACAACTGGTCCAAAATATCAATGCTAGAACTCTCAGGACTCACAGTTGTGAGAAAAACAGGGCATAGGCCAATGCAATTTAGACATGCAGGCCCCATGTCACAGTTGGATCACACCAGCGACCACTACAACCAACTATCCCATGGCTAATTCTTCAACAACTCCTTTTCCTTTCACTTTTCCAACCAAGACGCAGGTCAGGATGAGTCGATGAATGGATCAGGGAGTGCATGGGAGTGTGTGAGGGAAGAATGAGTGAGTGAATGAGAATTAGCGAACAAGTCATCAATACAACCCCCTCGTCAGAACAAAGGTAGGTTTAAGTAACCTCGTGGGGAAAACAAGAACCTCTTGGCCTTCCCCAAGAAGTTCACGTAACCAATCCCCTCCCTTAGAAAAAAAGGGTAATAAGAAAATAGGAATAACACTTAGTCCCTCAAGATCCCTCTCTTGTGGAATCATAGCCCCCTATAACTCTATTCCTTGTCCGTCTAGTAGCCAATGATGTGTTTATTATTATTAATGATCAAAAAATTATTGTTATAACCCTAATTTGCACCAGACATGCATACCTGGCTTCAAGCCATCTCACTTTCCATTTTTTCCAAGCCACCATTGAACAGATCTTCTAAAAATCCATCCTTTTGAAGGCATACATGCCCTTCACCATTGTTTCCAACGTATATATGCTAGCTAACCCATTACAACCCGTGTATACTGACAAAATCACAAAAAATAGAAAGTTGCAGATGAAATATAGATTTTTGGGTAATTGCCTAAACTGTTTGACCACCCATAGCCGATAACTCAACCAGATAACTACCCTCTTGTAGCCTATAAAAGAAGAGGTAGGCGTCCCATTTGAAAAAGAAAAATAATAGGAAAGAAACTCTGCCCTTTTTTGTATTCCCCTTGCCCCAATCTTTTGCAACCATTTTGTGAGGAGAAGCATATGTGGAAGCAGTTGGTGCACAATTGAAGAGGAGCCCAGAACCAGATTTGAGGATCAGTGGCCGATCTCACCATTGTAAGTTACTTTTGTGAGATTAATAAAAAAAATTACTTTTTCCATCCCGCCATCTGAGGTGTTCAATATTCAGTTTTTATTATATTTTATTAGAACCTCTAACCCACTAGTTCATATATAAGATGCATGTTTGGAGTTCTTTGTTTGTCTATTTGTGAATGCAGGTTGGCTTTGGGAGGAGACTTGTAGTCAAGGAGCAACCGAACACAAAATGATCAACACCAAATGCAGAGTTCAAGGTAGAGTTACCGGATCCTTTTATCCTTGTGTTTTATGCATGAATGTGGTGTATATGCCGGGATGATAGTAAAAAGTAGGAGACTTTAGATGGTCATTTCTGCATGCATTACATAACCCTTAGTGCTAGTCCATAGGGGGTTTTCCCACCCACAACAATTACATTTCTTGGGCATACTGGCCCTTTAATAATTGTCTGGGCACTCTAGCCTCTCAACATTGTAACAATACATTATTTAAAATGGGGGTTCAAAACCCCGGGTGTTACAGATGACCATGGAATCAGATAACTAAACTTCCCTACATGCATGGGGAAAGGGGGGAAGCATTGACAGAAGGATGAGAAATGGAGTAAGATATGGATAAGGGAAATAAGAAGGAGTACATGGACCGAATCATGATGGAGGAATATCATATAAATCAGATAATGGAAAAAGATGGAAATACATGCAGTGGATTATTGTTGGCACAAGGGCAAACCTAGGGTTCGACACTTAAGAGTGCAGCAACAAGCCCTAACTACTAGCCCTTTTGGAAACACCTGCGAAGCAGATGCAGTCTCACCCGAGGTAGCTATAGGGGGTTGCAAGAAACATGTGTCTACAACGAGAAGGAATGCAGAGTGGGTTCAAAGAAAAAATAACACACAACAATCTAGTTATTCTTTATCTCCTTTGAGCTTACTACGCAAGATATGTCTTATATATACCAAAATAATGCAATAACAGAATAATAGAAGAAAAAGAACACAACATTAATCACACATAACACAAGATATATGTGGTTCACCCTCTCCCTAGGGCTACGCCCACATAACTGTTCTTTATAATATATTAGATGAAATCATACAGTTCTATCTGTGTTCTTAGCTAGCAGATCTTCTCTCTGTTTATCCCTTCCATGCGCACCCAGTTGTAGGATGATATTCACACCCAGCTGAAGATATTACAACACAGACTTCTCCTGCTTCTCAATACTTCTTTCTCTCACAACAATGATCACTCATTATCACCTAATCGAACAATGATAACAACAACAAAAACAACCAATGACAACAACCCATCCCAGGTTCTCTTGACCTTTATTTATATATTACAATAACTCACCGAAAACCTTAGGCCAAGACTTGACCCACATTTTTAGGGCTTCACCAGCCTATATTTCCTTCCTTCTCTCACAGTGCTCCAAATCATCCAACGATGGATTTTTCCACTTGTTGAGTTGTCCACGATCCATCTTCCTTTCTGATCTGTCATCCTCGATCTCCTCATCCAACGTCTTGCATTCTCTTACTTCATTATGTATTTTATGATTTTTTTCTTACTTAGACCCAGTATCAATCATTGTGTCTTCCTCATAGTTCACATTTCACCTTTTCTCCTTTACTCTTCGCTTACTTCAATAACCAAGGGATAACAAGCCCCCAATAATCACCTGTGACTCATCTTGAGGCACTTTAGATCTGATCCTTTTTCTTTTCTTTGACTTCAAGATGCGCAGAGTAGTCTGTGATTTCTGCTCTTTCCTTCCCCATTGTGTGTAGACTGTCTTTTCTGTGTCTGGTACCGAGTTTCAACTACACATGGTACCTCGACCCTTCTCCTTCTATTTTTACTGAGAGTTGCGAAGCAACTGGTTTTCATAGTACAATTTCAACCAGGTCCCATTCACCAAGCCTTCCTTCCATTCTCCATTCAAAGTATTCAACTACGTAGCTCCTCCTTCTATAATATAGACAACCTGATATGGCCCCATCCAATGTGTTCTAAACTTCCCTATATGCTTCATGAATTTTTTTTCATATACCAATACCAAATCTCCTTGCTTGAAGGCTTTTTTCTTAATATGCCTGTCATGGTAGGCTTTTTCTCTTTCCTTCTGAACTTTTTGGTGGAATCCTACAATGAATCTGTCTTCTTTGAATTCAACCAAATGCCTGAGCCTCTCTTGAACAAATCTAGTGTCATCCATATCCGTAAAGGCTGCGATCCTTAAGCTAGGGACTAAGTATTCCATCAGGACAACTGCTTCGAGACCATAAACCAACTTAAAGAGGGTTTGCATTGTTATCTTCTTGCAAGTGGTTCTATAGGCCCATAGTACTACTGGTACTCTTAAATCCTAGTCATCCCTGTTCACATTGCAAATCTTTGTCAGCGATGTCTCCAAGATCTTATCGAATTCTTCAAATGTCCCATTCGCTTGCGGATGGTAGGGTGTGCTCTTCTTATGATGGAATACAAATTCCTCAGTCAAGGATTCAATAATATTGTTAATACAATGTGTACCTTGATCACTCATGAGTGTTACACATAAAAAATACTCACTTTGATAGTGTCGCAAGTGTCATCATTACAAAGGTCGCAAGTGTCGCATTTTGCTCACAAGTGTCGCAAGTGTCAGGGAAGTATACTGCCATGATGCCTATGTTGTACTTGTAAATGACATCAGGAGGACACTTGGCACATGTCAAACACTTGATTTGGAAGAGGAGGAAAGGTTAACTGGGCTCATGAACCCTTTTCCATATGAAAACACTCAAAAAACTAAGTTTTTGGAGGGGAGCGCTCCCTTATAACTATCTCAGGATTGTTGGCACCCCCCCACAAGCCACCAGGGAGCGTTATAGCACTACATCAACCCTTTTGCAGGAGCACTCCTATCCTCATGAGTGTTGGCTCTCCCCCATACACTACTAGGGAGCGTTACAATGCTCTGATGGCCCTTTTAAGGGAGTGCTACCTATTATGGGCAGTAGTTAAGTTGTTGAGAAGAATGGGGGAAGGATCTTTTCATTCTTGGAAGGTAGTTGGATTTGAATCCCTAGTCAAACCATGATCTTAGGGAAGATCCTAAACTGAAGGAGGATATCTCAAGTGGTTAAAGCCTCTCCAAGTATATATAAGCAAGCTTTCTCATGGTGAAAGGGAGGATTGGAAGGGGGGAATCACTCCAAACTTATGATCTTATAAGTGGTGCTGGAACAGAAATAATTTGGGAGAAAGAGACCTCTGATCTGATAGGAAGAAATTGATGAAGCTATAATCATTTGGATCATGGATATTTTGAGTAAGGGGTAGACAAGGAGGACTTGACTAAACTGCTACAATCCATATACGGTTGTAAGCAATGTTTTGTCCTCATTAATATAATTTGCTTGTCCTGTTTATTTCTAATTCGTGTTCAATCTCACATGAATTTGTCTCTTTAGTAGATAGACCTATTTTGGACTAATCTTGATAGAGTAGGAAGCGTTCATACTTTGTTTGTCTACAGGGCTTATCGAAGAGCGAAAGATTGGAGCTCAACTCGGAGCGTGCAGGGACAAACACCGGTAAAAGGTACTTATTTTATTCTTCCTCCTCACACACTAGGTCCACCTAGATCTAAAAGGAAGTCAGTGACCATGATAATCACTTTCTGTCTTAGAATTAAGAGTCTAGCTCTTTGAGGAGATCTACTTGTCCGCAGGGGGATTTTCCTTCAACAGAAATTGGCGGCTCCACTAGGGAATCGAATCAAAACTTTTTGGTTTTGATTTTTCCTCATAGACCTTGTCTTACCTTTTGTTTTATTAGGCCTTGTTCACCCCTTCATATCTGATTGAACTTGCTGATTGACTCTTTACCCCATCACATTCAACTTGACTGTCAAAATTTGATTGAAATTTTGGTTTTTTTGACTTTTTTATGAGTTTTTTGAGCCTGGCGCCCCTGTGCCCATGTTAGCAGAGTGCCAGCTCTCCTTGGAGGTGTTGGATAGAGTTTTATAATTCCCTAGTGTCCCTTACACCAGAGAGACAACCCCTTTTTTCACAAAATCTCTTAAAAAATTCCATTTTTTGGAGGTCCAGACCCTATTTCTTCACTCATTGAGTTGCTTTGTGACTCAATGATTCTTCCTTTGACCTTTGACATGATTCCTCCTGAGAAGTAAACACCTTTTTTTTCATATTTTATGCCCTTCTTCATTATTTTTGAGTTTTTGTTGTTGAGATCTTGAAATCGATCCGTTGTTTTTTCCTCTCCTATCCGAGTGAGCGGGAACTCCAGTGAAGGACATCTGAAGTCTGTGACTCTTCTCACTTGGTTTTTTGAGGTCATTGTTCTTCGAACACCTCTCTTTTGTGTGAATTTTTTGAGTTTTCTTTGTCTTCTTTTGTCTTCTATTTTATTCTTACTTCAATTACAGTAAGAGGGTGTGTGGTGTGTGTGCGAAATCTGATCATACTTGTCTGAATCTCCTTGATCTGAAAAGGTAGTTGAAAGGAGAAGTTTTTTGCATTGAATTAGTTATCATTCGCATACAAATGAAAAAGATACATTTTAGTGCTTGATTTGCATATTATAAGGCATTTTTGAAAATGCTTTAGCATTGCATCAGATTCGATTGAGAACCAATTGATAGAGGACTTTTCATATTAGTGTTTGAAAGTGAAAATGACTCCTTCTCTTTCCCTTAAATAGGCGTTCATCGAAAATAAATGATTGCTTATCATATTCTATGCATATTTTTGGACATTGAGTCATCATTCCATCAGTTTCACTTTCATACACCCTTTGAGTAAAGAACAACTCTAAAACGAACGCTAATTAAAAACTATCTAGAACATTTTTGTTTTTAGGATCTTCCACCAACAGTAGACTAGGGTTAGCACTTTGGATTAGGCTGTGAGTAAAAATATCCAAAGTTTTCAAAACAAACATTAGCATCCTGAGTTAGGGAGAGTCAAATCCAATTGTCGTATTGTTTTTCTGGGATCCCCCTCTCACACAGGGGTTACGCACGAGGTCGCATTCGGGTGAATTACAGAGATTATCCCTCTGTGGTTCAACTGTTTGTAGTGGTTGGATCATATATTGGGGGTCACTGGAAGGTATACCCACGATTATGTGTGGGAGCCTTTCGGGTTGATTTCGGACTTGTTATCCTGCCCATACGTTTCAGATCGGACTGTCGACTGTACCCACCCAGGAACTCACTGCGAATTGGTATCTTTAGTTTCCATAATCTTTAGGTACTTACACAAGGTGATGGTGAAGGCAAGTCTCATTGTACTTGGAACAGACATTGGTCAAACTCACTCGGGCTCCTTGGAGGGTAAATCCACAATTACTACATGGAAGCTTGCACCAAGGCGTAAGTCCATTAAGCAGGTCGCCATTGTAACTGTTCCACCATATCCCAGCCCCTTCTCAACTTGATCATGAGATGTTGGATTTCATCACCAACTAGTATGGTCATCGAGAGAAGTTTTGGTTGCTTGGTTGATTCCTAGATTTTATTAGCGCATGCTATTTCTTTTTGTTAGTTGGCCCTAGATTTTCAGTGTGCTATGTTATTCTCCACAATTGAACCTGTAGATGATAAAGTTCTTCATCAATCACGTAGGATGCAAGGGTTGCCTCCGGAAGGCTATCAACCCTTACCTCCTAACCCTCTAGAAGAAAACTACCATAGAGAGGTAGAAAATCCATCTAACACCGGAAGCGTTATTGCTCCCCCGTTAGATAACCTAGAAGACGCTTTGAACATGGTTGCAAATCCCACTACATTTGTGTCAATAAATCCTCTCGAACCACTTTTGGTTTGTCTAGACTCCCTTGGGAATGTCATAGACGAAGAAGTCCCACGATTACCAGAGAGGATATTTACCGAAACGTATATGGGATCCACAGAACCACTCTTTGGTGATGAGTATAGGATTCATGTTCATCCTAGCGCCATAGTAGAAACCAATCCCACACCTGCTCGTTCTGTATGGAGGACTTCATCGGGACGCGATCTCTATGAACATTTCGAATCTATTCAACAACCCTTTCATCCCCATGACCCTCCTAGTGAAACAGGACCATCCAGTCAAACCATGAATCACCCAGTTGATCAGGTTATTCACCCTACTGCTACACCAGTGCAAGTCCATCTTAATGCTAGACTCATTACCTCTACTCATCCCCAAATCACTTCAATCTCTACCCCTATTTATACAAGCTTTTACTCTACAGCTCTGCATGTACCACATGATCCCACTGGGACATCTTCTCACCTGAGAACATAGACCCATGTTGGCCAAACACAACTGGCTGGAGGGAAACCACCATCCAACATACCTTTCCCTCCTAGAGGACTACCTTTCCATGGTAGGCCTACCCCTATTGGGGGACAGCCCCCCGTTCAGGCTCCTCCTGGAGGGAAACCTCCATTTTCCAGTCAAACCCCGGTCATAAATCCACCGCCGGTAGGGGGGAAACCCTCGTTTGTTGGAAACCATTCAAAATCATGGGGAGTATTTTTAAGAGGCACTTTTACCCAACCCCATGTTGGGGGGCACTTGTATAATAACCCACTAGGAGGAGTGTCCAATCCTATCCCTTCCAAAATGTCTTACAGGCAATCTTATCCGAGCGGTATCCAAAACACCACCTAGAGTTCTCCGGGACCACAGTCTTATCCTCCTTATGGGCCTCATGTGTATCCATCTCCAAGATCTACTCCTTACCATTCTCAAGGCCAAAATGTTTATCCTCCTCACGGACAGATAAATCACCCGGCCTATAATGTTCAAAATCCATCGGGTTATGCCCATGTTTCTCAAGCATCATCGAATCCTTCTTATCCTGGCCAGCAACAACCGTATGTAGGAGGATCTACTGGTTACAACTATCCACCTAACCCAGTATATGGTCCTACTGGTGTTCCTATGCCATACCAGTATCATTCACACATTAACCGAAAACTACCTTTCCTTGTGACTCTGGATCTCCCAGACTTGTCTTGGTTAACTAATGATCCTATCTCTCGTTCACCGGTTTAGCCAATCATTCTAGCTAAACTTCCTTCTAATATTCCAAAATTTGATGGAAACCCTGGTGAAGATCCGAACAACCATGTGATTACTTTCCATTTGTGGTGTTCATCAAACTCCCTCATGGATGATTCTATACGTTTGCTTCTTTTCCAGCGAACACTTACCGGTTCAACAACAAAGTGGTATATTGAAGTACCATGTGCTTCTTTTCATGATTTTAATTCCCTTGCCATGTCTTTCCTCACGCACTTTCAACTGCATATTCGCTACGAGACAGGTAGTGAACTCTTGACCTCCCTTCGTCAAACTAACTCTATGCATATCTCTGACCATATTCATGAGTGGAGGCGATGACGAAGGATGATCAAGGCAGTCATTCCTGACATGCTCTTGGCAGAATGGTTTACTAAATCACTTTTACCCCCGATCGCTCGCGATGTCACTATGGGTGGTGTGGTCACAGAGGAACAAGCCATTGCTCAGTCTCAGTACTTAGACTTGGTTTATTCCCAATCTAGTACTTTGTATGATTTGCTTCCGAATGCTGCTTGAGCTAATACCGATCCTTCTAAGCCATCATCCTCATCTCATGCAGATGGTGTTATCATTTTCGTCAAAACTCAATATTTTTCCAAATCGACTACACCCTCCTCTACATCCCCCCAAAATCAGATCTCTGAGGTGAATGCAGTTCAATCTACCCCTTCACAGCAATCCAGAGGTAAGAAGAAGACAAAAAATAAATCAAAAAATAATAATGAAAAACCCAAAAATCAAACACCTGCTACCGAAAATCAACCACAATGGAAACTAAAATTCCCTTGTATCATTTGTGGTGACGATCACTACACTCGATATTGTCCACTTCGCAATGAAGTGGCCAAAATTTTTCAAGGGAAGTCACAACTTGTTGTGCTTACTCAACCTTTTCCACAACAACAATCCATGGTTGCTCAAACCCCATCTCCTGGGGTCAGTTCTAGCGATCCTAATGATGAGGCCTCATCGAGTGCACATATTTATATGTTTAATGGGATTAATTTGACCACTCGCTCTAAGACCTATGACACACCAAGTAACCCTGACAAAGGAAAAGACACTAATGGTGTCGACACTTTACCGGATCCATCGTCATCCTCCATTAGTCTTCCGTCGATTAATCCTCCGTCTGGACCACTTCATATTGAGAAACCCACGTTTGAATCTATCTTACACCCTCCTAAGACCACTATCTGCAAAGCTACTTTTAATCCTAGTTCACGTGCTTCCCAAAACTACAACATTGTTGAAGATTTGGCTCAAGCATCGTGTGCAATGTCTCCGTTAGAAGTTCTACAACACTGCCCTAGTCAATGTAGAACACTCTTGACCGCTCTTGGTGTTTTTGATCCCGAGTCACCCAATCAGATCATGTTTAACCTGGATAATTATGCGTCTCGACTCTCCCACCAACTTTCTTTCCAAGTTGATGTTGTTGTTCAAAATCAATAAATCCACTAAACTATTCTGGATGAGGGAGCCTCAACTTGTGTCATGTCTTAAGCATTTTGGAAGAGTTTAAAATCACCAGCACTCAACAAATCCCCAATGATGTTACGCGCCTTCGATGGGCGAGGTTTTCATCCCCATGGGATTTTACAGTCCCTGCCCATCCAATTGGGTGGCAAAACCATTACTGTTGATGTCGAGGTGGTCAATGCTCCCCTTGATTACAACTTGTTACTTGAAAGAAGTTGGTTTTATGCTATGACTGTCGTTGCCTCGTCGATCTTTCAATGTGTACAATTTCCTCACCAGGGAAAAATTGTCACTGTTGATTAGTTGGATTTTTGCACGACCAGTGCTCGCGCTCCCGCTACCAACAATATTCCTTTCTTGGGAGACCACAAGATCACGTATGAAAGCATTGGTGTTGGCTTACTAAAATATTCTAGCCTCATGGGTACCTTCCCTACACCACTTCCACCGACTACACATCATATTGCCACCGTCGATATGATCTCGATCACGACCTATCAATCTTTGGAATCATCTGACCCTTGGATTGTACCTTGTCCTTTGGAATTTGATGCACTAAGTGACACTGTGCCACTTAGTCTAATCAAAACGTCATATGTTTCTACCTAATCTGCTTCTCCCTCATCGAATTCCCAACATCTATTGGCACTTGAGATTTCCTTGATGCAATCACGGTTGAGTTCCTTGTCGTCTGTGATCGACTACATTTCCCCAACTTTTCCTTCGGATGAATCTATTCTGGGAATGTTTCGCATTGACAAGTTACCTTGGGATAACAACTATCACCGATCCTCTTTTTTTCCCCCTTGTGAATAAATTCAGGCAGATGTACCATCTATCTCACCTCCTGGTGTTGATTTTTCATCATCTGCCATGCTTTCAATTTCCGACGATTTGGATCCGATAGTGGACATGGTGATTTCTTTGGTAGGATTATTGGAGCCCGATCTCCTTACTCCTATCGTGGCCCTCAACATGTGTTCCTTCTTGAGTGATTATCTTCCATCCAGCAAAGATGTCCTAGAGGCCTTGACCACATTTTATCCATTGACATGGTACCCTTCCAGAGAATTATCCTCTTGGAAGCCATGATCCGGAAGAAACAATGAGAATAGTTTTTCTTCTTTGTGGAAAGCTCGTTAAAAAATGAAACAAAGGTATTGAGCATAGTTCTTTTCTTGTGTCAAGCTCGTTAAAAAATTAAACATTCACCTCTCTTGAACCTTCTTTTCATCCACCCTTCTCCTTTTTCTCATTTCGTAAGAGAAATTGGTGACGACCTTAGAGCCGGTGAATGAATTGAATCTTGGAGGGCATGTATCCAGCCTTTGATGACCATTCTGGAGTTAAGCCACTAGCTTTCAAGTTGGGGGCATACTGAGCTTAGTCTTTGTTCTTTCTCGCGCTCGTAAATACATGAGAATGCATCCCGATAGACTTTTATCTCTTTTTCAGACCTGTATGGACACATGAAAAAGGAACCTCTTGGAGTCTCCTTTAAGCTCTTTTCAGACTCTCTAAACATGAAAAGATTGCCGAGTGATCTTGCTTCATTTCCCACTCATTAAACGGTTTGAAAGGGTGTCTTTCGAGTGATAATTTATCTCTTTTTTAGCCTCGTGAGACTAACATTACGAAAAAGGACAACACCGGAGAAACATTTAAGTTCTTTTCAGACTCTCTAAACATGAAAATATTACCGAGTGACCTTGTTCTCTTCACACTCGTTAAAGTATTTGAAGAAAACATCTGTTGAGCGATATTTTATCTCTTTTTGGGTCTCGTCAGACTAATTTACGAAAAAGGAACTGAGAGAGTTCTCTTTTAAGTGTTTTTCCAGACTCTATAATCATGAAAAACCTTTGAGTTTTTTGTCTTTGGACTTGCTAAACAAAACATCGATAGGCACATATGGGATCGAACCCTTACTTCTTCCAGTTTGTTAAACAAAGGAAGAGGAACTTACCGAAGGTGAGTTTTATCGAGCATGTGTTATCCTCCTCGAGCTCGTTAAATTAAAAAAAGGTACTCGTCTATCTGGATGGGGGAAAAATTGAAAGAAGAAAGCCAAGCAGTTTTTTTTTGAGAACATTACCAAGTAACTCTTAGAGTTGCCCTTGAACATGGAACTTTGTCTTTTGCACGCATTATAATCCACTGAACCTCTGCACTGAGACAATCCTTTGAGTTTCTTTCACTCCTTTGGGTCACCTGACGTAAGTCACAACATCCACTGCATTATCATTTTTTGGTCCATGTCACGTTTCTACTGTTGTGCCTCAGTGTTCAAGGGAAGTATCTGCCTCGAGAGTTAGCCATCAAAAATATCTTGTCTCAATACCCGTGTCGATCCATGTTCATTTGATCTACCAATTACATCTCTATGTCTGTTTCGTTTCGTTGATGGGGGATACATCAAGGCCCTCCTTCAACGAGGCTATTCCAGTCGACTTCAACACATTATCTAGGAATTAGACTTAGAAACCAGTTAGTACTTTGGGACCTGCATGCCTCAATGGAAGGCTTCCTCACATTTGACAGTGGGTTTACATCATTGACCTCTGATCGGATGATTCCACGGATGTTTGACTCCAGCTCATCCATTCACATTCGTTGGAATGTACTAGGGTACCCTAGGAATCATTGACATTAATGGTGATCTCCCTTGCACTTGTTAATGGTTTACATCATTAATCGATAATCAAGTGGTTTCTGCCATGTTTGACATCAAGACATTTATTCACATGGTTAGACTCGTACTGCATTGAGATCGGTAAGAAGACCCTGGGTTGAGTGATCACTTTGATATGTACTTTTCCCAGGTTACGATGGAGTTTCTTTTGAACAATGACACATATAATGTGACATAGATCCACTTTGTATTGGTCATGGCTATGTCTTGTCATCTCATAGATCCACTGTGTATTCTTCGTGGCTACAATCAGTTTAGGTCGTAAGAGTATAGATCCACAATGTATTTTCAGTGGCTATACCTTTTTATCAATACAATTGTGTTTCCGCAGTGTATTTTATGGCAGCCATATCTTGCAAGTCTTGATCACCCAAGCATAGGTATGCCTGCCTTGGGTTTGAAACATGTCATAATATTTTTTGGATGTTTGTGTGCAACTTCTGTCAGGTTCTCTACGTCTATACCCTTGCTTGAAAGTCTACAAATCATTTCAGTTATCAGTTCCTATCTTCTAACTTCATACTTTGGGGGGCAATCTGTTACACATAAAAAATACTCACTTTGATAGTGTCGCAAGTTTCGTCATTACAAAGGTCGCAAGTGTTTCATTTTGCTCACAAGTGTTGCAAGTGTCAGGGAAGCATACTACCATGATGCCTATGTTGTACCTATAAACGACATCAGGAGGACACTTGGCACATGTCAAACACTTGATTTGGAAGAGGAGGAAAGGTTAACTGGGCTCATGAACCTTTTGCTATCTGAAAACACTCAAAAAACTAAGTTTTTGGAGGGGAGCACTCCCTTATAACTATCTCAGGAGTGCTGGCACCCCCCCACAAGCCATCAGGGAGCATTATAGCACTGCATCAACCCTTTTGTAGGAGTGGTCCTATCCTCAGGAGTGTTGGCACTCCCCTATACACTACTAGGGAGAGTTACAGTGCTCTGATGGCCCTTTTAAGGGAGCGCTACCTATTATGGGCAGTAGTTAAGTTGTTGAGAAGAATGGGGGAAGGATCTTTTCATTCTTGGAAGGCAGTTGGATTCAAATCCCTAGTCCAACCATGATCTTAGGGTAGATCCTCAACTGAAGGAGGAAAATCCTCAAATTCCCCAAGGATATCTCAAGTGGTTAAAGCCTCTCCAAGGCTATATAAGAAATATTTATCATGGTGAAAGGGAGGAATGGAAGGAGGGAATCACACCAAACTTATGATCTTATAAGTGGTGTTGGAACATAGATAATTTGGGAGCAAGAGACCTATGATCTCATAGGGAGCAATCAATGAAGCTATCATCATTCGGGTCATGGATCTTTTGAGAAAGGGGTAGACAAGGAGGACTTGACAAAACTGTTGCAATCCATCTACGACTGTAAGCAATGTTTTTTCCTCATTAATATAATTTTCTTGGCATGTTTCTTTCTAATTCGTGTTCAATCTCACATGAATTTGTCTCTTTAGTAGATAGACCTATTTCAGACTAATCTTGATAGAGTAGGAAGTGGTCATACTTTGTTTGTCTACAGGGATTATCGAAGAGTGAAAGATTGGAGCTTAGCTCAGAGCGTGCAGGGACAAACACCAGTAAAAGGTACTTCTTTTCACCTTCCTCCTCACACACTAGTCCACCTAGATCTAAAAGGAAGTCAGTGACCATGATAAGCACTTTTTGTCTTAGAGTTAAGAGTCTAGCTCTTTGAGGAGATCTACCTGTCCACAGGGAGATTTTCCTTCAACAATGAGTCTTTGAGCATCCAAACTTGGTTATGATATCATCAAATATGAAGCATGCAACTGTAGTTTCACTACTATCCTTGACTTCTCTTGCTTCGACCCATCTGGTCAAGTACTTTGTCGCAGTGATTATGTATCTGTCTCCTGTGCACTTCCCTAGTGGGTTTATAGGTCCCACGAAGTTAATGGACCATTTCTCGAAGGCTTGTAAGGTTAGCTGGGGTGCTAATGACATTTCATATATTTTGGATAACTTCCCAACTCTTTGGCATACATCACAGGCTCTGTAATAATTCTTAGTATCTCTGTGTAAAGTAGGCCACCAGAGGCCAACTCTAAGAACCTTCTGCGTTGTTGATTTTCCTGTGTAGTGTCCTCCTTCGATGCCTTCATGACCTTATGTGAGGGTCAATGGTCGCTCTACCTCCATAACACACCTCCTCAGAATCTCATTAGGTCCCATCTTATATAGTTGTTTGGCTATAAGTGAAAAAATTTCAGCGCGCACTACCAATTGTTTCTTCTGAATGATTTTTTATTCATGAGGTGTTATTCATGTGGATAGTAACTGAACTATCTCTGTGAAGTGATCATCAAACTTCCTAATGGACAAAAATTGTGCATCTGGTAGTGTATCCTCCAAACTAGTAGGTTCCTCTCCATGTTCCAACCTCGACAAGTGGTTAGGTCCATTGTTCATCCTTCCTAGTTTTACCACGATCTCAAAGTCATATTCTTGAAATAACAGAAGCCATATTCATATTATTCCCCCCAACATTATCTTGTTGACTAGGTATTTCAATGCAGAGTGATAAGTGAACATTTTAAAGTGTCCTCCCAACAAGTAGTGGCGAAATTTCTACAACGCATACACCATGGCTAACCCTTCCCTCTTAGTGGTGGTGTAATTAATCTCAGTTGTTGATAGCTTCCTGCTAGAAAAGGATAATGGGTTGTCAATGTATCCTTCTCTCGGTTGTGATAACACAAATCCTAATGCAATAGAATATGCATATACATGTACGTGAAATTCCTTGCTCCAATCTGGGAAAACCAGAATAGGCGCAGTAACCATTTTCTGTTTCAAAGTGTCAAAACTCTGCTGGCATTCTTTTGTCCATTGAAACTGAAAATTTTTCTTTAAAAGCTTCTCCATAGGTGATGTGATCATGCATAGCCTTTAATGAACTTCCTATAGTATCCAACATGTCCCAGCACAGTGCGTAGCTATTTGATTGATGTAGGATGGGGGAAATCAACTATAATGGAAATCTTAGATGGATCTACCAACAATCCCTTCTTACACACAATATGACCTAAAAACACTCCAAAGGGTGAAAAGAAGATGCACTTCTTCAGGTTCAAGGCAATCTGACATTTCTTGCACTTATCCAACATTAGTCTTAAACATTCAATATTATTTTGCAACAAACTAAAAATAGTGCAATCATCAAAATAGGCTTCCAAAAATTTACATAAAAACTCCTTGAATGCTTCGACCACCACCCTAGAAAATATATTTGGTGCATTCTTCAATCCAAATGGCATCATTGTGTACTGGTAAGATCCCCATTTTTTCACAAATGTGTTCTTATGGAGAAACTCCTTGGCAATCTTGATTTGATGGTATCCCAAAAATCCATTGGTGAAGGAGTAGACCTCTTGTCCTCCTACATTGTCTAACACTTTTTCAGTGAATGGTGTATTGAATGGGTCATGCAAACAACATCATTCATCTTCCTGAGATGTACACAAATCCTAATTTCTCCAGTCTTCTTATCCTGTACCACCATAGGGCTTATCCATTTTGATTCTTCAACATGTTCTATGATTCCTACTTCCAACATTCGGTCTAGTTCAATCTTCACTTTCTCCTTATATTTAGGGTTCAATATGTTAGGTATTTGTTTGACTGGGCTTGCATATGGATTCAAGAGAATCTTCATCTCTCCCATGGGCCCTTTAATTCCCTTCATATCAGAGAACTTGGTTGGAAACAAGTCCTGATATTCATGCAATAACTATATGATCTTGTCAATAGTAGCAACATCCCAATAATCTCCAACATTAACAAGCTTTGGTATTTTCTCTATTCCAATATCGACTTTCTTGATTTTAATTGGTTGTTCAATGAAAGGTATCTCAACTCCTGGTCCCTCTATGTCTCTCTGGCCTTCTTTTTCAGTGATGTTCACTTTCCTAGGGTCATCGTCTTCATCAACAATGATATTGTAACAACCTTGCAATTTCTTAAGAGGCGCAGTCCATTCATTCTCTTATTGTTCCAAAGGGAGGCTAGGTGCTTCCTCAAATAATTTCTGTCTTACAATTTGTAATTCTTGATCCACTGTATGATACTGGCTTTCAAATAAAAAGGTAGTTACAAAGTTCTGATTCATTCCTTCCCAATCGACAATGATGAGGCACAGTTCTTCTTGAAGAAAATAGTTGATAGGGGTTGTGTCAATTGTGTTAATGAACTTGTGCACCCATTGTTCTTGAGGAATGTTGTTCCAGGCTTCCTCACAACTTCACACATGTTCCTTCAGAAAAATTTAACCTGTGTTCCTAACTTCGTAGCCTTCTACTTGTTCTAAAAACCATGTTGTCATCAAAGTGTGACATTGTACCCAATCTGTAATGTTTTGTTTGTGTGTCCCCCACCATCTTGCCAGAGTTTATTTCAAGGCCTCATCTAGTGCCAACAATATTTGTTGTATTGGTACAATTTCTTCAAATTCCAACAAGAAATATTCTAAATGATTTAGACCATCAAAGGTGGAAAAGTTACTTATTGTTGTGCCGATCCAACGAACTTCTCTAGTTAATCTAACACATCTCATTGTAGATACTTCATACATTTTGTTCTTCCAGTTCTCTAGTGCTTCTTTTGAATCCAAGGAACATGCACTGTCACTTTGGGAGCTTAAATTCCCATCTGTTGTAGGATTAATGTAATCATGTTGTTTGGTTGTTAATTTGTATATGTTTTCTAACTTATATTCATGATATTCTTCTTTGATAGGCTTGGTGTATCTAGGACCTTCATCAGTATCCAAATGTGCGATGACCCTAAGTCCATCTCCTTCAAACATCATTCTTCTTTTCTTTAAATCAACCATATTGGAATTATTGAAAGCCCAATCAATTCCTAACAGCACAGGGTAAGGACAACTATCATCGACTATCTCAATTACCTCAAAGTCCACAAATTTTATGACCCCATCAATGTCTACAAGGACATGTTACAATCTTCCAACACGGCTCAAAGCTTGTTGATTGGCCATCCTAAGCCTGATGGGGGAATAGATCAACTTAGGTTTTCCCATCAATGCCCAGGTCTGCTTTGTCATGACGTTGACCTCCGACCCTAAGTCGAGGACCACATAGTCTATATCATACTCTCCAATTTGATCATTTAGGTGTAGTTCCTTATTTGTCCTTCTCTTTTTAGATATTTGGTGTACTTCTATACTCAACAAGGGATCTACCTTCCCTATCTCGTACTGTCTAATCAAGTTTTGTAGCTCTTGTACAACGCTCTCTACCTTTATCAAATTAATGCGAGTGCATAAAAATTCCATGATCTTACTTACCTATTTTCCTTCTCTTGGAAAAGCATATTGATCAAAGGCTAGGGGCATTCCACATTCTCTTAATTTTGGTCGAGCCCTTGGTGAAGAAGCCTGATCTCTCCTAAATTATTTTCTTGCTTCCTGAAATGTTTGTTTCTCCTTCTTTGGATCATAATCTTGTGTCTTCTCTGCATATTTTATGACTCCTGATTGTTCTGTAGTCTCCCCTTTGGTCACTCTATCTTCTCCTGTAGAAACACCTCCTCTAGTGATAACAATGGCTCTGGGATCCAATCTATGAGGTTCTGTTGTGATTATCTATACTTGTTGGTTTCCTCCTTGTCTTTCTTGAAGTTTGTATAATAGCGTAGGGAAATATTCTATGACACATTCAAATGAGTTGCAGTAACTGCAAGTGGTACAAGGGTTCTGGCAATCCCTTGCCAAATGTCCTGGCTGTGAGTAGTTATAACAAATGATCTAGCCTCTACCTCGACCCATACCTCCTCTTCATCCTCTTCCTCTGAATCCACCATAAGGGTTGAAGTTTTCTCTTCCTGGGGAATTATATTGCGTAGTGTTTCCTTCTTGCTATACTTCATCTTGAATCATTTATATATCTCTTGACCCTTCATGCATGAGATCATAGGCCCTAAAATCCCTATCATCATGCCCTAATGACTTATAGAATGTGCAATATAGATTTGCGGGTGTCTGAACATATTTTTTCATGGAATAGCATTCACCGGGGTGATGTCTATTTCTACATACCTCACACCAAGGCAGGGTAACTTGATTTAAAGGACTCATGGCTACAGATGCCAAATACTCATGAAATAAGGGACAATGCTCCTTGTCATGGCCTTCTGTTTTTCATCTAGTACACAAGATATATTCTATTTTATCTTTTCCCTTGTCTTTCTTCATATCTTCGACCTGTAATGATAAGCTAGTTAGTTGACTCAAGGATTGATTCATACTTGAGTTGGATTCTCCCATAGGGGATGATTCTAACTTCATGGAAATCTCCAGTGCCTCAGGCTACAAAGAAATCTTCTGTTGCATCAGAGGAAATCTGATGTGTGGTAGGAGGGAAACAATGAACCATTCCTTATTTTGTTTGTCTGGGATATAAAAACTCAAATGGCCTGTTAGGTTCATGAACCTCTGATCAAACTCCCAAACAAATTCAAATACTTTCTTCTTAATTTCTTTCAGTTCTATAATTCACTGTGACTCTGACTTGGTTTTTTTGAACTCTACAATCAACGTAGTCTTGACCTGGTTCAGTGGTTTTGGCTAGGCAACCCCTTGGACAAACTTCATGTACCAACTTAGTGCGCGGTCTCTCAGGGTAGTACTAAATTGAGCTCATTTAACAACTTCATCGATGATGTTCTTAATACTCCATACAACTTCACATAGGAACCAGTGCTGCTCAGGATCTTTAGATCCATCTCCCTTAAAGGTGGGTAACCTCATCTCGTCTGCCATAGATCTTCCTAGGTTTCCTGACTGAGTGTGCGCTAAACCGCTTGTACCAGTGCTCTAATAACTTAGGTTACTCTGGTTAATTAATGTTGTTGAAATAACATGAGGATTAATACTAATTGCTTCAAGGATCTGCACAGTTCCTAAATTTTTTGGCTCTTCTCGGCAAGGTTCTTTAGTCTTTTCATCTCTTGGCCCAATAGACCTTGAATGTTCTTCGTTCGATAGATCTTCTTCCTATCCACTGTAAAACCCTTATTCATGTAGAAAAGGTTCGTGATCTTTCTCAAACAAGTTCACCAAAGGGAATTTTCTGAAGGTCCTTCCACTGTGCATATGTCCAACCTCTGTGTCATTGTCGCTATATGAATTCTTGAACATTATCTTTTCAATATGACCCAGTACTGTATCTTCAAGATGTTCTTCTCATGCAATTTCATCTTGATATTCAACTTCAGAAACTATAAAAAATTTCCTCTAGGTCCCTTAAATAAATATCTCTCTGCTTGGCTATATGAATCTACTTTGTCAATAGAAAACTCGGTGATATACCCTCTGTTGGTACTATCAAACCAGTTATCTACTGCTCTTGATACAACGTTATCAACTCTCTTAACCTTCTTGATCAGTGTCGACTTCCAAACCACAAGTGGCTTAGATCTGATCTCAAACTGTGTATCTTCTAATCTGTCTAACCACTCGTATAGCTCCTTATGAATCCCTCTAAACAAAATCTCGTGTATATCAGTAAATATATATCTTTCCAACTAGTCTTCTGTGCTAATATCACGGTTCTTATTTTTCTCTTCTGCGAAGTCCTTTTCTTGTTCTTATATCCACTTCTGAATCTCTGTCTTCGATGGAAACCACCTTGAAATTCCCTCAAGAATATCACGGTCCTAACAACAGAACCATTTGTTGGCACAAGGGAAGACCCAGGGTTCAATACTCAAGAGCGCACCGACAAGCCCTAACTAATTTCCCTTTTAGAAACACCTGTGAAGCAGATGCAGTCTCACTCGAATTAGCTATAGGGGGGTGTAGGACACATGTGTCTACAACCAAAAGGAATGCAGAGTGGGTTCAAAGCAACAATAATACACAACAATCTAGTTATTCCTTATTTCCTTTGAGCCTACTGTGGAAGCTATGTCTTAGATCTACCACAATAATGCAATAATGGAATAACATAAGAAAAAGAGCACAACATTAATCACACATAACAAAAGATACATGTGGTTCACCCTCTCCCTAGGGTTATGTCCACAAAACTGTGCTTTATAATATATTATATGAAAGCATACAATTATATCTGCACTCTTAGCTAACAATTCTTCTCTCTCTTTCTCTCTTCTCTCATTCTCCCTTCCCTGTGCACCCAACTACAAGATGATCTTCGCACCCAACTGAATATCTTACAACACAGAATTCTCCTGCTGCTCAATACTTCTTTCTCTCACAACAATGATCACTCGTTATCACCTAATCGAACAACGATAACAAAAACAACAACAACTAATGACAACAACCCATCCCAGGTCCTCTTCACCTTTATTTATATATTACAATAACTCATCGACAACCTTAGGACGAGACCTAAGTACCAAAAACCTAGATACCAAAACCCTAGGTGTCTAAAACCCTAGGTCAACTTGATTGGTGTTTTCAGGGCTTCGCCATCCTATCTTTCCTTCCTTTTTGCGCAGTAATCCAAAGCATCCAATGGTGGTTTTTTCTGCTTGCTGAGTTGTCCATGATCCATTTTCCTTTCTGATCTTTCATCATCGATCTCCTCATCCAACGTCTTGCTTTCTCTTACTTCACTCTGTCTTTTCTACTTTTCTGCTTACTTCGACCTAGTATCAGTTGTTGTGTCTTCCACGCAGTTCACATTCCTCTTTTTCTCCTTTACTCTTCGCTTACTTCCATAACCAAGGGACAGCAAGTACCCTACCAATATAAGATGAATAAAAAGAAGATAGCCATAGCTGATAGAGAGGGCTTGGAAAGCGATGAGAAAGAGGTAGAGGATCTCTAGGCTATGGATAATATTGAGGAAATCCCATGTGTAACATATGAAATGAAAACAAGAGGCCCACTAGCAGGAACATAAGGCATAACTCCAATCTAGATCATTGTTAGTGTGGAACCTACAACCCCATGTGCGACTAACACACCAGAAAGAACACCATCGTTTAGACAACTGAATTTTAGTGGAAGAAAGATAGCGAGAAACTCATCCAAGCAAGGATAAACAACTAGAGGATCCAATTCATGAAGTAACAATCAAATATATACACTTGACAGAGGTAGTAGTTCAACACAATTTAAAATGGCAGGACATGATACTATGATCATGTTACGAGAATTTTGGGGAGAGGCATCAAAGGACCCTGAAAATCACTTATTCATTTGTGAGAAGATATGAGAATCAAAGAAGATCACAAATGAGGAGAAAAATCTCACACAGTTAGCTATCACACTATGAGACCATGCACTGGACTGGTACATGAGCCTAGATGTAAATACTCCACCATGAGTAACAAGGACTATTGTAGACGTGAAAAAATTAATGATAAACGAATTTCAGAAGCCCAATTAGAGGACCAGTATATGAATGAAATGATTGAAATTAAAAAAAAACCAGGTGAGTTTGTTTGGGATATTGACCAGAGGTTCAAGTATCTAAAGGGTAAGTTGAAATATTCCAAGATTGACATGCAACATAGACATATATTTTTGAATTCACAACTACTACACTTGAAATACCCATTAAGACATCAGAATTTCCAAAATCAGGTAGAGGATCTGCAGGCAGCCTTACAACTGGAAGAAAACTAGTATCATAAGATAGATCCAACAATAGAGGAGATTAAGGAGGATCCAAATAAATTTACATTTCAACTGAACCCAAATAAGGGAAAATAGAAAAGAGAAGTTGTTTGGTGTACCACATGTAAGACATAAGGATACCATAAGAATGAATGTCCAAATTTCACGTAGTATATGGAAAAAGGAGTACCAAATCATTTTCCAATAGGAGGAACATGGTGTTAGATATGTAAAATGTAGGGGCATAATCCATATCATTGTCCAATGAT
This sequence comes from Picea engelmannii, assembly GCA_009831015.1. NCBI lineage: Eukaryota > Viridiplantae > Streptophyta > Pinopsida > Pinales > Pinaceae > Picea > Picea engelmannii. The sequence continues at coordinate 9,156 of WSFP011285822.1, read as the reverse complement.
GCAGAAGTATACGACAATACCCAAAAGTTCATATTGCAATTTTTGCAAGTTAGTGGGTCATGATGATGGATATTATGAGAGAAAGAACTTCATATATGTATAGGGTGCAAGCCTAAATGATGATAGGAAAAGTTTCACCTCAGTTCAACCAGGTCTCACAACCATACAACAATGTGCAACAACAATATAACAATGCAAAACCTTAATACAACAATGCACAACCACAATATAACATCGAGCGTATAACTAGGTACCTCAGTACAACACACTGCGAGGAGATCGATGTGGATACCGAGATGAAATATGAGATAGAGGATGATTTGGATGAGGAAAAGGTCCAATAGTGTGCTACAACTACCAACATCCATGAAATTATGCAATGGAATGTCCACTTCCACCAACAACATGTATGTAATGTCGGGCAACAAACCATGATATAGAAGATTGTCCAACACTTTTGGGAAAGATCCAAGAAAAAAGGAATCATAACAACTAGAATGTCCAGTCGATTGCTACAGAAGCTAGGGATGATGGGAGAAACATCAATATAGTCAATCGAGGAGGAGCTAAGATAGTAACTGATACAGTAAAACAAGATCCAACGCAACACCAATGGGTTAAGAAGAATACTAATCCACATATGCAGTTTGATGCACGGAAATAAAAAGAAACAGTCAAGGAGGCCAGACATGAGTTTCTCAAGCATAATTTTGCATCCACATCAGCCACACAAAAAACTCATAACTCACCAATGTACGATATGCCCTCTTCAATGGACCATACCAGTGACGCACAACCTTTAGAGAAAGTAAGTAACATAAAAAACATTTTTCAATTCTATGTTAAGATATTGAAGGATCCATAATCTGTTAAGATCTTACATAATATGATAGAAATATGTAACATTGAGTTAGAAGGAAATTTAGAACAAAAACAGTCCATCATCTCCATACAAGAAGAAGGACAAGCAAATAATTCAGACTGAATGACAACATTGGGGATTTTAATATGGGTGATATCATACTGGACTTAGGCTATGAAGTAAATGTATTACCTAAGAATACATGGAAGTTTATGGGATAACCCACACTAGGATATTCACCTGTACAATTAAAATTGACAAATCAACACAAAGTTTTACCAATTAAAAGGCTTAAAGGTGTGACAATAGATTTGGATGGAGTGTGCACTATGGAAGATTTTGAAGTAATAGAGATAGTAGATGGGACAACACCTTACCCAACATTGCTTGGATTGGATTGAGCATTTTATAACCAAGCCATAATCAACTTGAAGACAAGTAAAATGACATTTGAATAAGGTTAATATATAGTCATTGCACCATTAGATCCTTCAAAAGGAGAAAGGTTTGTGGAACCCACTTGTTTGGATTTGGAGTAAATAAACCATTTGTACAGAACCACCGTGTGAGAAGATGATTATGTTAATCCAAATTCAGATGGGGTACTCAATTGGAGAAGCATCCCATCATGTGATTCCAACTCAGAAATAGGTTTGGAGAATTGGAAACAATGATTACATGAAGTTTCCACAAGAAGGTGTGCAAGAATAGATTGTGTAGTAAGATGGGTTGGTACAAAGATAATAGAACCTCCCAGTTTTTAGGGGGTAAATGAATTAGAGGAATTTTTGATGAAGTATGAAGAGGCAGTATTAGAAAATTAGAGGTTGTTAGCCCAAGATATTTCACTCAAGGAAAAACCTACAATATGGTGGGGTGCACACAAGGAAGCAATTTAGGATTGGTATCAATGTAAACGATTACCGCACATTAGATTTGGTGCACAACAGGGGAACAATAAGATGCATAGGTATGATGGAAAAAAAGAACCATTTGAACACTTATATATGTGAAAGGCACAGTGGAGGAGGACACCACTAGAGGAATGGCCTCGTCACTTTATCCATACATTGGAAGGAATCCCAGGGAACTGGTATATAGACCAGGAGATGCGCAGAGGTACTGCAAAATGGACAGGGTTACAAACAAAATTTCATAGTAACATTCTCATTTGAACATGATAAACCCAACATGGATTCAACACTGAAGCTGATATAGAGAATGATATTTATTGATGAACTAGAAGTTGAAATCTTGACATAATATCAACAACAAAATAGACAGACAGTCAAAGAGTTACTCGCATGCTATCATGTGGAAGAGGAAGCACCAGATGAAGATGATCCGTGTAATATTTAGATTACAGAGATTGAAGGAGAAATATAGGTGGAAGGTCCATCTCTGGAATCAGAAGTATTTGCTGCACCAATCAAAGTGAATAAGTTCAACATTGGGACAACTGAAAATCCTAAAATGGCAAGTATTGGAGACTATTGGGATGAACAATTAGTATAAAGAATAATATAGTTACTTCACGAATACAATGACCTATTTCCACCTTTATAGAGATGAAAGGAATATCAGGGGATCTAGGTGATATGAATATACCTCTCAAACCTAAGGCAAGACCAGTTAGGCAGAGACCTTATAGACTTAATCTAGTATATAAGCATAAATTGATAGAATGTTGAAAGTTGGTATCATAGAACCAGTAGAGGAATTTGAATGGATAAGTCCTATGGTAGTCCAAGAAAAGAAACAAGGGGGGATAAGGATTTGTGTATATTTGAGAAAAATGAATGATGCTTCCTTACATGACCCTTTTCCTACCCCTTTTATAGATGATGTCTTAAAGAATGTGGGATTCTAGGAAGCATATTCATTTACATATGGATTCTTAGGTTACCACCAGATCAAAATATCTCCAGAGGACATGTATAATACTAATTTTTCTACATAATGGGGATCCTACCAATATACAGTCATGCCACTTGGGATGAAGAATGAACCAACCATATTTTCAAGAGTAGTCATAGATTCTTTTAAGGAATTCATACATCAGTTTCTAGAACTATATCTAGATGAATGGACTATATATAGTCTATTAAAAGATCATGTAGAAGTATTAAGGCTCATGTTGGAAAGATGAAAGCAATGCCAGATCTCATTAAACATCAAAAAATGCATTTTTGGCACACCTTTTGGAATATTTTTGGGACATATAGTGTGTAAACAAGGTTTACTAGTGGATCCTGCTAAGATTGCAGTCATTGTGAATTTACCACCACCAAAATTAGTGCTCCAGTTGAGAGAAACACTGAGACATATAAGCTATTACAGGAAATTTATAAATGGATATGCACAGATTATACACCAATAGAAAAATTGTTAAAGAAGGACACCATATTTTAGTGGAATGAGGACTGCCAATAAGGATTGGACACCTTAAAATAAAAAATGGTCACATCACCTATATTAGTATTCCTGGACTGGGAAAGCAAATTTCATGTGCATGTAGATGCATCAACCATAACACTTGGAGCAATTCTGGCACAACCAAGAGCAGGGGACTTAGACCATCCTATAGCCTTTGCAAGTAGAAAATTTTCAGAATCAGAGTAGAATTACAACACCACAGAAAGAGAAGGCTTAGCCATGGTATATGCACTTCAAAAGTTCAGGCACTATCTACTGGGTAACCACTTTAAAATTTTCACAAACCATTATGCCCTCAAATATCTAATCAACAAACCAATGTTGGGGGGGAGAATTTGTAGATGGATATTTTTTTTTCAAGAATTTGATTTCAAAGTGATATTCAAACCAGGGAAGCTGAATGCAGGACCTGATCACCTATCAAGGGTCACTAATGGAGAGGAACCTACTAACTTGGAAGAGAACTTCCCTGATGTGCAATTATTTTCAGTACATGTAGGTAATGAATACTTCGTTTATATTATTGAATACTTAAGTACACAGGTTGCACCACAAGATTTTATCACTGCACAAAAGAAAAATATGGTAGTAAGAGTTGTAGACTATCAACTTGTTGCAAAACATTTATACAATATGGGCGTAGATTTTTTTGAGAAGGTGTGTATTAAAACATGAAGGGCCCATAATTTTGGTAAAATCTCATGAAGGTATAGTTGGAGGACATTATGCAGATAAATATACTGTGCATAAGGTATTGCACGTAGGATTATGGTGGAAAACAATCTATAAATATGCCAAGGAATATTTCCATAAATGTTATGTCTATTAGAGGGTTGGAAAACCCAATAGAAGGGATGAGATGCCTCTAAGACCACACATGACTTTGCAGGTATTTGAAAAATGGGAAATAGACTTTGTGGGACCTATTAATCCACCAACAAAAATGTCATGATATAGATATATAATTACTGCAACTGAATACTTAACAACATGGGCAGAAGCAACACCTATCAAATATTGTAGCATAAAGACAAAAACACACCTCTTGTTTGAGAAAGTGATCACCAGATTTGGATGTCCAAGGATTTTAATGAGCGACCAAGGAACTCATTTTGTCAATGATACCATTAGCGCTATGACTAAGGAGTTTGAAGTCTATCACTAGAAGAGTACACCATATCATCCTCAAGCAAATGGGACAGTAGAAGCTTTCAATAAGATCTTGGAAAATGCTCTGACTAAGATATGGAATGTCAAAAGGGATGATTGGGACTTGAAGATACTTGAATTATTGTGGGAATATAGGACCACATGTAAAAATTTGACAGGACATACACCATTTAGATTGGTGTATGGGCAGGAAGCAGTGGTGCCTTTAGAATTTTTGGTACCCAGTCTATGCATAGAAACAATTACCAACATGATAGAAAGAGGCATAGTACAGGAAAGGTTAAATCAACTAATGGAAATAGAAGAGGAAAAGATTCTGGCAGGATTTCACCACAAAGTACAAAAAGAAAGAGACGAAGCCTGGCATGATAGACATATTAATAAGAGTTTTAAGGAGGGAGACCTAGTTTTTCTCTATGACAGTAAAATTTTTTAACATCCTGGTAAGTTTAGGATGAATTGGTTAGGGACATATGAAGTAATTACTATCACATATGAGGGATCTATACAACTACAATACTTGGGAGGAACATAACTGAAAGGAATGATCAACGATATTCATTTGAAACTGTACAGGGATAGTCAACCTACTAACCTTTAAAAGTTACAACACAATGGGGAAATGAATGTATATAGTATATTGTAGTAGAGAGTAGGACAAAAAAATGATAAAAATAAATAAAAAGGAGAAAAATAGGGAAAACAAAATATAAAAGTAGAAAAGAAAGAAAATAAAAATATACTAGGAAATATCGTGCACATAGATAATGAAATCAACACGACAAAAAGAAAAAAAAAACACACGCAACATATGGGTGACAGAAAAAAAAACACTACACATTAAGGAAAAGTCATGAAAGAAATGTACAATGGAGTGAAAAAGTGCAGTGCACCAGAAAATAGGCCAACGGTTGGAAAAGTAAAACCGATCGTTAGGACAAAAAGGTATGAATTGGGAATTTATGAAACTAAATGAAGCATACTCAACAAGATTCAATGCATTAATAAAAACCAAGGAAGCTTCTCCGAGAATATTCAGGGAATTCATGACACCCTCTATATAAAGGGGCAATGTAGGTCAAACAATATTTATTGTGAATTTTCATACTCATGAAGCTAGGGAGAACAAAGATGAGAGGCGAATAGGCAAGTGCATAGATTGAAGTAGTCAAAGATTATTCAGGAAAGAACTAACTACCCTCGATGGCACCTCCAAAGGTTGGTGCACCAAGCCAAACCACATGGAAAACATGAAGTAGTCTTAGGTCACCACAAGAAACCATAGAGGTAGAGAAGGAAATGACACAGAGAGAGGGAATCATCGATGTTGATGAAATTCCATCTCCACAGGTCAAACTAATAAGCACTACACTGGTAGAGGAAGAAGAAGAAGCCACGATGACGATCATGATGGAGATTAACCTGTACAACAATGTGCAGGGCCGCTAACTAGTATGCACGGGAAGCCCACAACAACCTGGGAGGGCCAAAGTAGCCCACATAATGAATGGTGGTGCCAATGAATGAACAATGTCTTTTGGTCCAAGAACAAAACCTATGGTAGGATCCACATAGGAGGAGGAAGGATAGGTTGAAGACATCATAGGGAAGACATAGTCAGGTGCAAAAGATAGAGAACTAGAGGCAGGGACCTCTAGCACGTGAGTAAGAAGAAAGGGAAAAGGAACCATCACGTGGTCCCCATGCAAGCATCCCAATGCCTTAATTGTGTTATTGTGCATTAGAGAGGGGGTTGCAGGCCACACCAACACTACCAGGTTGCATAGAAAGGTTGATATATGTAGACCATGATGTCTCTGATACCAAAAAATTCCTAGAATTTGTGTAGCAGGTGTACATGGAGATCCTAGGCATGGGTTCATTTGGAGACCCAATACTACAACTAAAGCAATGGTCAGTAGGCCTAGAAAACACAGGGATTCTAAACTTGCTAGAGATTGCCCACTTTGGCAGGGGGAAAGAGGTAAATAACTGTGTCAAACAGTTGATGGAAGTCCTCAATGGAGGCTTTTTATGGTTGGAAGAACCTGTCTCCATTGACGTATATTTGATTACGTTCATCACAGATCTTCCATCAATGGGTGAGAGTCTTGCATAGTACCTAGATGAGAAAACCAAAGAAAATTCTCTCGCCGAAGAGATGAATAAGACATACAAGGCAGAAAGAGGCTCACACAGAATCATTATCAAGAAAATCAATGACGCAACCACTAGGATGGCCACAAAGCTTATGGCATGCAAATTGATACAAAAATGACACAAGGAGGAGGTCCCTACAGGGGTTTTCGCAGCCGCAGCTTAGTGCGCAAAAGATACCATGCTTAGTTGGGCCCCATATTTATTGAACCTATTCTTAGACGACTGTAAGGACGCTCAAGACTTGGGAACAAAGTTCCATTACTCTTGGTTGTTGATCCTGATATCTTTAATTGGGTGGAAGGATCCTCCCTACTCCTACTTATGTGATAGAGTAGGACACTATCGCGTGACACAATATACATCAATGGGAAGAAATTTGGAACCCAAACAAAGAAGTGGCAATGATGGAACCTTTGCTCAATATTTTAGTGACATCCAGGAAAACATAGCCAACACATGGAGGATAAGTCCTAAAGTGTCATGTATTATCAAGGAGTAGACAACTTTAGGGATACATGACACAACATGTGGATCCAAGCGCACATGGATCCAACAAAAGAATGGATGCAACTTCGATTCTACATCAATGAAGAGGAGGTTCAAATGACAATGCGAGACTGACATGATGACTAGAAGATCCCAATAATTTCCAAGGAAATACCAAAGGGTAAGGAGGTAGAAGAAGGTTCATCCAAGACACCTGCAGGAGACAACACTATGCCAAAAAACCCAACACAATAGGGGAAGCCTAGTCAAAATCCAGTGCAACAAAAGAAGAATAGTGCTCCAAAGAAGGATGCATAGTCAAGGAAGAAGGATAATGCCTCGACGCAGGAAGAACAAGGAGGGGGGGGGGACACAATGAAACATGAAACCCCTTTGGCTACCACTCCATAATAAATAGGGCCACCAAAGCACCCAATTATACATATAGGGGGTGTGTGCAAGAAGTCCAAGGCCCAGAAACATATCCTAGAGCATACAATCATTGAGGATGATGTTGATATTGTCGTAAAGAGAGTACAAGATCTCACAACGGAGGAGTTTTAAGAGGCAAAAAACCAAATAGGAAGGATACATAATGAGTTGGTTGATATCAGGAAGGTTCTAGAGCAGATACAAGAAGTGCAAAGGTTTGGAAGGGGAACATAACCAATCCACCTAGAAATAGAAGTCGAGGACATGAGCGCATAGAAATAAGAAGATACCATCCAAACCATAGTGCAAGAAAGTCCAAGATTCAAAATAACATCAGAGATGTTGCATATGGACAAGGCCACAACCCAAACATCACTCAGAGATCTGACACAGGTACAATTGGTACTGGAGAAAATACCAACAAAGGCACTGTACAAATTGCAAGTCGGTGTCGCGTAAGAAATTCAATCTTGAGCAAGGATAGACATGAAATAATTTTAGGTAGATAAAATTGGAAAGGATGCCTTGGAAATGGTGGTTGAGCAGGTGAATCTTGAGACAAAAAAGGAGAAACAATGCGCAGATAATTTAGAGCAGAAGATGAAGGAATTCTTCACAAGAATTCCAGAAAATGCATAGGCAACCATGAGAAATGCAGAAGAACATATCCAAATCATTGCACAAACACTCGAGGACTAAAAGAAGGATATAAAGGAGCTTAAATAAAAATTAACCCCAACTAATCCTCATAAAGTTATTCTAAAAGGGAACAACATGACCCTGCAAGTGGAAATGATGGAGAAAGAAGATGAAAAGGTCACACAATTGTTTGAAAGGACCGCACAACTATGGATGACCTTGGAAGAAGATGATAAGTTCCAACAATTAGACCAATGAGAGGAGGTAATCAACACTACAATCCATGAGATGAAGAAGAGGAAAAATTCCATGAACATCACAGAGAAAATGAAAGGTGCCTAGGAAATGAAGATATTGCAGGAAGAACTGAAGACTACATAGAATAATAAGAAGGCAAGACATGCCCAATTATAACCTCTCCAAGAGAAAGCAACACAAATAATTGAAAAACTGGAGAAGGAAAATATGAGAATGGTTCCGGACCATGCTGAGAGAACAGAGTTTCTCAAGGATCATATCACAATGCAGAGGGTAGAATAACTCATAGGGAAAGTTGTGCAAGCTAGAGGAAAAGGAGAAGAGTTAGAAGGAAAATTCCACATCTTGGCAGAGATTGTTCAAGGAGCACATGCTACCTGAGTGGCTTAGGATGGGCCACATGCCAGTTTTGGGGGCATGTTGGGTGCATGCCTATTTTGCAGAAAGACCTATTTTTGGAAGGAGAGACCTAAATTTGGAGCACGCGCAATAGTTGGCAAGAAAGAAGCATGCAGAAAAATAAGTAAAAGAAACATGTAAGAGGAAAATCCACGTGCGAGGAGGCAGACAAGCCTAATCATATTAGGGTCAGATTTGTTTATAAGGATTATAACAACTATAAGCCTGTAAAATAGTATAAATAAGAACCTAGGAGGTCTAGGTTATGGGTTTGGGGGTTGTAAGTTTGTTGTTGAAGGTGTTCAATTATTACT
>WSFP011285821.1:0-48622 GCA_009831015.1 Picea engelmannii | reverse complement strand
TCAATGGTTATCTTGTGAATGAATGATTAACTATATGTATTAGAATGCATGCATGAGTCTAAATATAGATGAATCCTAGGAATACTTGAATCAATAACAAGTTTAATGCATAAAGAGAATTAAGAATATACTCCTAGATCCCCACTCATTCCTAGACTACAAGCACTTGAGAATTGTAGTCACCCATAGAGCTATCTCGGGTGAGACTGCGTTGTGTGCTCTGTGCACATCGTTTCCTTCTGGTTTACCAGGAGGGCCGATAGTTTTAGAGGTTTTTTTGGAAACTTGTTCAGATATGAACCTTAGTCAGACCAATAAGTGAAAGAAAGAGATCGAAGCCAAAAAATGGTTTCTTTGTCAGTTGGAAATGCATAGGATTGAGTGGACCAGATCCATGGAAGGAACACAAAAAAAATGAAGGTATAGAAGGGAATGTTTAGGCCATGGAATCCAACAAAGGTGGATATCGAAAGATGGTTGAAAATGAAGAAGCTCGAGTTTGCGCAGAAGGACAACAAAAACCCTAAGTTAACACTATGCAAATAACTAGAAAAATACATGTTTAGCGACTTGCATGAGGTTTTTTTATGTGATTTCCAATAGTTGTTGCAAGAGTGGTTATTGAGGTTAAAATACAATGACAAAAAAAATCTAATCAGACAACTAGAGTGGAATCCCATGGAGATCGTACAATTACAACAAGTTAATAAAAAATGTATGCGTGTAGTAGATTTAATGTTAGAAAATATTGTTGTAGGTTTTTATCACTGAATCTATAGTAGATATCATGAAGTCCTACAACGCAGTAGAGAAGGACTTTCTAAAAGCACCCAGAGGTAGGTATATTAGATCACTATATACTTCAATCAAGATTTTATTGTATAACAATGGTGTGATGATGTAACATACCCAACCACCCACAGGTCGGGTACACTACCTGCAAGCCTGCCCTCAGACTTCTTTCTCTTACTGATACCTTCTTTAGTCATTAAGGATGGAGAAGATAACCGATTTAACAACATGCACAATAATATCCAACAAGCATGCGTAATCTAAAGATTATGTTAAACGATAATTAAATATACACAATGGAAATACATTCATACACATGTAGATGATAATTAAATTACACAAAAAAAATACATTCATACACAAGTAGGAATATCACGACAGAGAGAACTCATGTTTATGAAAGATGACACTGACTGGCTGCAGACCAAGGACGTTCCACCCAACCATAGACATTGTTTCTCCAAATCTCAACAACAGTGTCACCCCCAATCCAGGGCTATGAATCCATAAGGAAGATTCCAGAGTGTAATTGGGTTCCCAAACTAGTCATCTTTCAAGCTCTCACAGGTTTCCCGACACCCACAAAAATTCAGGTACCCAACTCTCTTCTACCCAACCTATGCCACTCGAGAGAATGTACCTCCACCCTTCTCTTCCATGCAATCCCTCAGGCAGTCCTTCTCCTTCCCGCTAGGGATTCTAGCACAAATGGTCCAGAATCTCAATGTTGGAACTCTCAGGACTCGCAGTTGTGAGAAAAACATGGCACATGCCAATGCATTTCAGACATACAGGCCCCAGGTCATGATTGGATCACACCAACGAACACTACAACCAACTATCCCATGGATAATTCTTCAGAAAATCTGTTTCCTTTCTCTTTTCCAACCAAGACACAGGTGAGGATGGGTTGATGAATGGGTCAGGGAGTGCATGGGAGTGTGTGAGGGAAGAATGAGTGAGTGAATGGGAATCAATGAACAAGTCATCAATCCACCCCCCCCATCAGACTAGAGGTAGGTTTAAGTAACCTCGTGGGGAAAAAAAGAACCTCCTAGCCTTCCCCAATAAGTTCATGTAAGCAATCCCCTCTCTTAGACAAAAAGGGTAATAAAAAAATGGGAATAAAACTTAGTCCCTAAAGATCCCTCTATTGTGGAATCATAGCCCTCTATAACTCTAGTCCTTGTCCATCTAGTAACCAACAATGTGTTTATTATTATTAATGACCAAAACATTACATTTATTGGGCATACTGGCCCTTCAATAATTGTCTGAGAACTCTAGTCTCTTAGCATTGTAACAATACATTATTTAAAATGGGGGTTCAAAACCTGGGGTGTTACATCACATCCCCCTTATTTTGGCACTATCCTCAATGCATATACAAAAAAAAGATTAAAATCTCAAATTTATTCAAAAAGATCTGGGTACTTTGCCCACATGGCATCTTCATGCTCCGAGGTAGCTTCTTTAGGACCGTAGCAGGCCCACTCAACTTTTACCAGTTCTATAACTTGATTCCAAAGCATTTTGAATTTTATGTCTAATACCTGCACTGGTTGAACCTTAAAGTCTCCCTCCATCTCTACCTGAATCATATGCCAATCAATAACATGGTTAGGATCATGTACATATTTCTTTAGTAAAGATACATGAAACACATTATGCACATTCATGGAAGTAGGCAATGCAATCATGTATGGAACTGGCCCTATTCTATCCAATATTTCAAATGGACCACAGAATCTGGCTGCCATCTTTGTACAACTACCAAATTTCAAAGATCCTTTCTTGGGATTCACTTTCAAAAGTACAAGCTCCCCTACTTTAAATTCTCTAATTTTCATTTTCTTGTCTGCACAAACTTTCTGTCTATCCCGAGCTGCCTTTAAATTCTTCTTAATATTGTCCACTGGGTCTTCCATGTCCTTGAGAAACTCTGGCCCAAGTACCACCCTATCTACTGGGTTGTCTCAGCTCACTGGAGTATTTCATTTCCTACCATACAAGGCTTCAAATGGGCTCATTCTCAATGAAGCTTGATACCCATTTTAATATGCAAAATCACCCAAGTGTAAGTAATCTTCCCACTTAGATGGCCTATCCATCACATACATTCTCAGCATGCCTTCAATTATTCGATTGACCCTCTCTATTTTCCCATATGTTTGGGAATGATATGTTGTGCTAAAGTTTAGATTTGTGCCAAATACTTTAAACAATCCCCTCCATAAATTGGAGGTAAACTTCGTATCTTTGTCCGAGACGATTTTCCTAGGTATCCCATGCAACCTAACAATTTCCTTCATGAAAATCTCTGCAATATTAGTTATTGTATGTGTTTTCTTAACATGCACAAAATGAGTCGCCTTTGTTAATTTGTCAACTACCACCATGATTGAATCGTGTTTCTTATTTGTTCTGGGTAATCCTTTGATGAAATCCATGGTGATCACTTCCCATTTATTCTTTGGGATCGGAAATGGTTGCAACAAACCCCCTGGGTGCCTATGCTCAACCTTCACCTTCTGACATTCCATACATTAAGCGATGTAATCAACAACATCCTTCTTCATTCCTAGACAAAAGAACTGGCTTCTTACTGCTGTAATTGTTTTCTGGTAAACTGGATGTCTAGCATAAGGAACATCATGCATTTCCTTCAGAACCAAATTCCTCAGTTCTCCATAACTAGGAACATAGATTCTATTTTTATGCATGAGTAATCCATCTTCCTTTATCTCGTACTCCTTTACTTTCTGTTGTACATTTCCTTGTTGTAAGTTTTCCTTTACCTGTAGGTAACGCTGATCTATAACAAGACCATCTAAAATTCTTCTCTTCAAGTCTGACTGATGCATACTGACATCAGTAGCATGCATGAGATGCACTCTTCTACTAAGTGTATTGACAACTTTATTCTCCTTTCCCTTGATATGCTTGATATTTCTATAGTGGGAAAACCCCCCTACGGACTACACTAGGGTTCTAAAGTGAAAGAAGAGCTAACCATATAAAGTTTCCTACTTTTAACAACTATCCCAACATCACCCCACATTCATGCATAAAGTACAAAGTATAGGGATCCGGTAGTCTTACCTTAAACTCCACGTTCGGTGTCTATCCCTTTGCGTTCAGTCACTTCTCGACTGCAAATATCCTCTCAAGGTTGACCTGCATTCACCAAAAGACAAACAAGAAACTAAGAACATGCATTCTATATATGAATTAGTGGGTTAGATGTCGTAAGAAAATGTAAATCAAACATAAAGATTGAACACATCATATGGTGGGGCAGAAAAAGTACTTCTTTCTATTAATCTCACAGAGTTACTTACAAAATGAGATCGGCGACTACTCCTCGAACTCGGTTCTAGGCTCCTCTTCACCAAGCTCCAACTTCTTCCACATATCCTTCTTCTCTCACACTTCTCTCTAGAGAATGGGCATGGGCTTATGGATCAGGAAAAAGGAAAGAATAGGGAATTTTGGCTCAAAACTCACAATGTGGCTGCAAATTCTTGGGGCAAGGGGGGAAAGTGAAATGACCAGAGTTTCATTGTTTCTATGTTTCTCCTTGCAATGAGACCCCCAAACCTCTTTTTATATGAAAAAAATATGTTTATTTGGTTGGGTGATGGGCTATAGGTGGTCAATTGGTTAGGAAACCACCCAATAGCCTGTAATCTCAATGAATCCCTTGCAAATTTTTATTTTTTCAACTTTTGTGGGCATACGTGGGCTGTAATGGTGCAGATAGCGTACGTACGTAGGCAATAATGGTGTAGCTAGCATACATAAGTGGGTAGTAGTGGTACATAGTGTGTAAATCTTCAAAAATAGTGTTTTTAAGAAGAGTTGTTTAGTATTGTCTTGGAAAAAATAGTAAGTAAGATGGCCTTATGCCAGGTATGCATGTATGGTGCAATTTAGGGTTATAACAGATATCAAAGTCATATTCACTTAAAAATTCTAGCCATCTTGTTTGCCTGGAATTCAAGGTTAGTTGTTCAAAAAGATACTACAGGCCAATGTGGTTTGTCCTTAATTCGAATTTCTTCCCCATGAGATAATGCCTCCACATCCTCAAGGCGTGAACAATGGAAACAAGATCCAAGTTGTGCATGGCATAGTTCCTCTCATGTTCCTTAAGATTTTTGGAATCATATCCAATGACATATCCATTTTGCGTGAGGACTCCCCCAAGTCCTTCCTTACAAGCGTCTGTACATACCACAAAACTTTCATTTGGGTCAACAATATTTAACACAGGCGCACTAGTAAGTAATTCCTTCAACAGATTAAAATTATTTTCACACTTGAGTGTCCATTCAAATTTATTCCCCTTCTTTTACAAAGAAGTGATGGGATGAGAAATATTATATAACCCTACTATGAACCTTCTGTAGTAGCCAGATAATCCCATAAAAGATCTAACATATGACACATTTATGGGGGTTGGCCATCCTCTAATGGCTTCAATCTTCTCTGGATCTACTGCTATGACCTGCTCTGAAATAATGTGTCCCAAGTAATGGATTTGCTTTTGATAAAAGAACACTTACTCAACTTGGCATACAACTGATGTTATCTCAGTACCAGCAACACCAATCTCAAGTGATGTTCATGCTCCTCTTCAGACTTAGAATAGATAAGTATGTCATCTAGAAATGCTATGACAAATTTGTCCAGATAATTTTTGAATATGCCATTCATTAAGCACATGAAGACAACTGGTTCACTGGTCAGTCCAAACGACACCACTACAAATTCATAATTCCCATACCTGGTCCTATAGGATGTATTATGAATGTCTTCTTCCTTGATTCTTACCTGATGGTATCCTACCCTCAGGTCAATATTTGAAAATATCTTTGCTCCTCTTAGCTAATCAAAGAGGTCATCAATTCCGAGTAAAGGATACTTGCTCTTTATAGTGTACTTGGTCAGCTGTCGGAAGTCAATACACAGCCTCAAGGTTCCAACCTTCTTTTTGACAAAAAGTAATGGTGCTCCCCAAGGTGAAACACTTGGACGTATATACCATTTCTTCAACAATTCTTCCAACTTCATTTGTAATTCTTTTAATTTCAGTGTGATCATTATGTAAGGTGTTTTTGACACCGGGGCAATTCCTGGAACTAAATCAATTGAGAAAACTATCTCCCTTCTTGGTGGTAATATGGGTATTTCTTGGAATACATATTCAAATTCCTGTAGCACCGAGAAATATTCAAGGATTGGCCCCTTTGTATAAATTGGCTCCTCCACATGAGCTGTATACAGTTGACATCCTTTTCTAAAACATCCTTTCAGCTGTAAGGCTGAAATCTCCCTTATAGAGATGGGTCTTGGAACTCCTTTCATAGTGCTCTATTTTCCATTTCCATCAAGACATGTAAATGTCTTGTTATGACAATGTAGGACAACATGATGCTTTTCCAACCAATCCATCCCAATCAGAACATCATAAGACCCCAATGGTATGATATTTAGATCAATACTAGTATTCACGCCATTAAGACTTATGGAACAACCTCTGACCATATAATGGATTCTTCTTTTGGTTCCAGTGGCTAACTGAACCAAACTTTCTTTTCCAAGTTTACTTTTTTCCAAATGTAATCTATCCATTATCTTAGGATCAATGTAATAGTGGCTTTCTCCTAAATCAATCAAAATAGCAACAGGATGATTTATGATCTTACCTTCCACCTCGATCATATTGGACTGGTACTCTGCTTGTCGATCATTTAAAGCTACATAGATTCTTCCCATATCTCCGACTGTTGTAGCCTCTTGGATGTTGTGTATAGTCTTCACTCTGTCCTTTCTGTGTGGGAAATCCTTGTACATGTGATATTTTTTGCATCCCCAACATTAGATTGGTGGTCTTCCCCCTTTTCCAAAGGAATCTTCCTTCTTGAAATCCCCTTTAGCATACTGATCTTGATGATCTCTATTTGTCTCATTCCTATTGAAGGGAGGTTTGAATCCTTTCCTCCTTTGATCAGAATTTGCATTATTCTTATCCTTCCAAGATTTCTGCAGGGATTCTCTTCCCTGGCCTTGCTCATACAAGTATTTATCCTTCCTAATGGCCTCTGTCAAGTTCTTGGGTTCATCATACTTGATATTTTCCTTATAGAAGGCTAGAAATCCACTTAGAAATATCTGTATTTTCACTTTCTCATAACCAATGAACCTACCATACTTTAACAATCCCAAGAACTTCTTCTCATATTCTATCATAGTCATTCTTCCCAACCTGATTTCAAAGAACTCCTACATTTTCTTGTCATAGAAATGCTCTGAGGGGTACTCCTTCTGGAATTACTTCTTGAACTTTATCAAGGTGATCCTTTTTTCATCAGCATGCTTCACTTTCTTCAGTTGGTCCCACCACACTACATCTTTCCCGTGTAAATGGTAGGTGGCAATCCTGGCTTCCAGGTTTGATGAATAGTTATGCAACTAAAAATATCTCCGGATCCCAAGAAACCATGCTTCAACATCATCTTCCCTTTCTCTTTCACCATCGAAGGAAGGTGGCTTGAGCTTCCTTAGCTATCCCTACAAACAATCTACCTCTTGTTTCCTTCTTTGGTGTCTGACAGGAGACACTTCTGGACTACTTACGGGATCATCTGATGCATACAAAATTATTCCTGAGTAAGGAGGTGAGTGGTGTCCATGAGCTCTGCTAGCACTTCTGGAATAACCAACTCTTCCACGAGCATATCCTATTTCATGACACCTAATTTCTTCTTCTTGTCTTGAGTTTGATCCCTTCTTCATTTTCCTCTCCAACTGATTTAATCTCTGCAACACTTGAGCATTTATCTGGATTTTCTCTCTCATTAGTCTCTCATTTTATGCTTTGTAGCTCTGCACTTCCATCTTCAGGCTTCTTACTGTTTCTATTAACGTTTCTAGCTTTGCTTTTCCCTTGTGCCCATTGGACTCTGTCTCTGCATTACCAACTATGGTATTTTGGCCTTCGGCCTCCTTTTCATGACTGGAGGCTCCCTCGAATTCTTCCATTTCCTCAATACACATCCTAAGATGATGCGCTTAAGCCTATTAATTCATCAAAATGTGCAAGCAACCATTTTGTTAGAATTATGCGTATGATAGGAAAAAAAATTGCCAAACCATGCTACAGGTCTCTTTCTTGTTTTTGTTCATGGAGATTATATCCCCATTCTCCAAAAATAATGGTGTCTGTTGGCACAGGGGCAGGCCCAGGGTTCAACGCTCAAGAGCGCACCAACAAATCCCTAACTACTGGCCCTTTCGGCAACACCTGTGAAGCAAATAAAGTCTCACCCGAGGTAGAGGCAGGGGTGGTTGCAGGACTTAGGTGTCTGCAACCTTAGCTGGGACATAGATCTATGATTATCTTGCTTACAACACACTTAGAATCAGTTATTTCCTAACATACATTCATTAATACACTTCGTAGAAAGAACAGAGCACCACAGTAATTACTCAGATCTAGTACTTAGCAATGATAAACATGTTATACTCAATATATTAAGCACTTAGCATCTTATGTATCACATCTAGCATGCATTCATATCCCATAAGCACAAAGCATCAATAAATCTATCTAAACATATCAGAGCACTTAGCAAGAGAGAGACAAACACATCAACATAGTACACCGAGTTACTGTGGTTCACCCCCACCCTAGGGCTACGTCCACAAAGTCTTCTTTATATTATCTTGGTCAAGAAGCCACAACACGGAGATTCAATGACCCTTACCCTGCACAGGACAATAGATCTGCACAACTCACTAGATCCTCTTTCCCTGGGTAGATCCAAGCACTAAGCCTTCTCACACCCTGTGCACTCAACACTATTACACCACACACACAGATCTTATAGTCACACGGACTTCTGATCACATAGATCCAACTTATGCACTAAGCCATCGACTAGACAGGGCCTCTTCTTACATGGCCTAGACCTCTATTTATACATAGAAAAAGGCCTAAACAATGGTCGACATCCATTTCCCGTTACAATATTCCCAAAATAACCCAAAAAGGTTCCACAAAAGGTGGCGAGATCCTGCAATCTCCGCTTAGCTATGTGCTCTGTCTTCGACAAGAAGTCGAAGTACCAAATAGTCAACTATGACCAAGTATTCCTCAAAACTTGGTCGAGGGCCAATAGGCCCCCAACACTCACCTGTGACTCATCCTAAGTCACTTGTCTCTGGGTAACTCTCCCTCAAAGGCTTCAAGCTTCGCTTGAGTTGCTTCGACCTATTGCTTTGCCACTGCTTCTTACTCAGAAAACTCCTGAATGAGTGCATTACTAACTGGTCCTTCTAAGCGCTACTATGTTGTGTTCATGACCTGTTCTTGGTCTGTCCCTTGGCTCTCAATCTCTAAGAATAGTTGACATGCCCTATCCTGTAAAGGTTGAAGTTGTTGTGTCACTTCCATGAACTTACTCTGGATCATATCAATTTGCTGCTACATGACGCGTTGTTCATGGGACCTCTTTATTTTCTCTATGGTCGGTAGGGCCTTCAACTATACCTGTAACTTCTCATCTTGGTACTTTGCCTGCTGGAGCTGTGACTCCAATTTATGCAATTCAGGGTTCTCGGATAGGTTCTCATGTATCTGCACAATTCTACTACTTAATTGCTTACATTATTTAGTGAGTTCCTTAATCCTTTCTACTTCACTTCGGGCATTCACTTATTGTTGGTCATGTTCTTATTATGGAGTACTCAGTATAGATTAGATCTCTAGTTCTACTACTCTTTGTTGCAGTTGCTGAATGACTTCAACAAGCTTCGTTACTTGGAATTCTATGGGTTCTTCTGCCTTATGTTCTAATCCAGTCATAGAGAGAAATGATCTGTTGACTGCTTTTTCAATCCCGATTTGCTTTGCGAGAAGTTTCTCCTTCTCCTTTTGTATCTTTGCGTGTTCTTTATCAAACTTCTCTTGGATGGCCTCCTTCTCTTGCTGTGCAGCTTGGTGTTGATCTATGATTTCCTCGTGTGTGTGCTTTAGGGCCTAGGTGGCCTTCCCTGTTACTTCTTCTTCTTTCCAAAGACGTACTTCGACTAGGTTGGAAATCCTACGAAATTGAACTGACTCGTCTCCTTCTTTGGGTGTTCCTTCTGGCATAGGAATAGTGGAGACTACTTGGTTAGACTGAAGGGCTCGTTGTACTCCTTGGAGCTCAGTTTCAATTCTATTGTAGATCGTTCCTTGCTTGGCCTCCTAATTTTCTATGATCTCTTCTATAGCTTCATTCAAAGTCATGTGAGGAGAAAGAAGAAGTCATATGGATTGAGTGTGGTCTTCATATTGGTCACGATCGCTTTGGATTTATTCTTAAAGAAATACTTTGAGGGTGATCCTTTTCTTTTATTTAGAACTTTGACTTCATCTTCTGGTTGCTATTCAACTTCTTCTAAGTCTTCATCATTACCTTCTTCATCTGGTGTGATGAAATCTGTCCTTACAGAGCGACTATCAACATCTTGAACGTCTTCTGTTTTCTTTGTCTCCTTTGTCTTCTTTGTCTTCTGCATCTTACTGGGCCCAGGTGTGTCCTATGCATCTTTTGGGCTGCTGATATCTAAAATATCCACTGGATCTACTACAATGAGGAGGTCCACTGACCATTCCTTGGTGATCTCTTCAGGGTATTCTTCTGTTAGTTTATAATAGGATTGTAGTTGTTCCTGGTGCTCATCAACACATGGAGTTAGGTATATGAAGTAGCGTTCCATGCTAAACTTCATTAAGGGTCTAAATATGTGGAGTGTGTTTAGAGTAATGTGAGGTGTGGCTTGTATCATGGTCTTCAACTGGATGTAGTATCTATGAAAGAGGGAATTCGGCTGCCATTGCCTGCTCATATCTATCGTGTACCATAATGTACTGAACTTTGCAGCCAATGGTTCAAATGGTAGGGTTTCAGGAAAAACAACATCCTATAGCATATCCCATGCTATGAAGGAGATAAGGATGAGAAGCCATCTAAAGTGGAACTAATATCCTTGGTCTTGTGCTTCTCTGCAATCCAATTCAAGTTGATCTGCCAAGTACTTCAACTAGTTCATTTGGAATCCTTCTACGCATTTTCCTGCGAGATCAACTACAAAACCAGATACTTGCGTTGATTTGTTCTTGCGGACTAAATTTCTTGTGATCATCTGACAGGTGAGGCACACTGTGCCACTATCAATAGAGGATACCTCGTAACCTTGCGCGCCTTTTTAAAAATTTCCATAGGCCTCTTTAATCCTTTGTGAAAGAGCGTGATCTGCAGTCTTTCTAGGGTATTAGTCTTGCAGGTCAGTGCCCTACATGCTCAGCCCGGTGATTTGATTGATCAACGCCATATCAATCATTATACACCGATTCAACCAGAGATATCCTCCATGGTAGCTCACCAATAGAAATTTTACACAAGCGTTCCCCTCCTGGTGCCTGCCAAAGTGTGGAATCTTCATTACATTAAGTAAGGTGGACTATGCAAGGTTCATCATCCATTGTTGAGGGACGATCTTGGAATTATTCCCCTTTGTCAATGTCAGATACTTGTGTAGGGAAAGCATACTGTAGGCTTTCCGATCACCAAGGTTGAAGTTGCAAAACTTCAATGTTGCGAGCTTGGTCTTCTCAGTGTGAACTACATGCACACCCTTCGATAGGTATGCAGTGATAATAGGATAGTCGTAATCTTGGGGCACATTGTCACGGTTGATTTCACCTTTCAGAGGAGGTATGTAAGAGGGAAAGATGCTCGGGATCAGCTTGGCATTCTTGATTTCATCTCTATGTTTAGTACGTTTCTTGGTGGTCTGTCGGGATGGTCCAGCTCGAGCAGTAGATGGAGAAGTTGCTACTCCTCTTGACGATGAGGCTTGGACTCTGGTGGAAATTCCTCTGTCTGACATAACTCTTTCGGTTCCTAATCTAGTGAGTAATTCTCTCACCAATTCTTTTGTTGCGCTAAGCTCGTCGGACATGTAACCTCAGGATCACTTTCTCAGGTCGTCGATGGGATGAAGGTAGCATAATCGAGTAGAGAGAAAGGTGGGGTAGTCGCTATTTCACAATGCGGGTATTCTGTGAGCTCAAGATCTCAATTGGAAAAAGTGTCTTCCGGGCATGGCGCGACGGTATAAGTAAGTAAAACTATAGTGGACTTCTTGTAACAGATACGAGGATTCATTAACTCTTGATTTGTCCATTATGGCATAGTCTAACGGTTAGGTAGCAGGTCATAACTTTCTTTCACGCTGTTCAGGCCATCAACAAAAGAGGTATATCATCGTCTAACAACTATATTACTTTGACATGGTGAAGTGCCATATGTTGTTGTTCTGCTATTCTGACGAAGCTCAAATTCTGCATGTTTTCCTTCTGCAGAGTTTCTTCTGGAACATTTTGTAATTTCTCCAACTTCACTTTCTTCTTCATGAGTTTTCTAGACTTCTTCCGAGTGAGCTTCGTCTCGGTCATCCTTTTTTCATTCAGATTCTTTTCTTCTCTTGGCATGGTAACTTCACAGTGCTGATATTCTTTGTTCATATCCATGGGCATTACTTGTCCAACATATATGTAGTTCTTCTAGCGTTCTGTCAACTTCATCATCCAAGTTCCTGGGGTCAATAACCCTTGATCTATTCTCCCATTCTTCAATCAACTACGTGATCCTTCTAGTCAGGAAGTCTCTTAACTCTTGTCTCTATTGTTCTATGTCCTTTTCTACTTCCTGTTTTCTGGCTTGGTATTTCTCAATCCAAGGTTTACCAAGTAACATATTAAATAGGGCGCTGTCCTCCATGAACTTAATAATCTCAAAATCTTCTTCTGTCGAAGCTCCATGAGAATTCATAGATATCTTAGTGATATTTCCACATAGGTTTACCAACTTTCCTCTGAATAAACCTATTCCTCCTAATGAATGGGTCATGTCAGGTCTTCCTATATCTTTCCAGGTTCCTTTTGTCATAATGTTCACCTATGTTTCTTCATCCAAAACAAAATCAATGTTGAAGTATCCTATTCTCACTTCGATCTGTTCTTTCTTCTTGAAGATCTCTGATAGCCTAACATGTCAATGGTCATTCAAGGTATCTCTCATCTATAGCAATATATTTTCTGATTCTTTCTGGGTTTCTACTATAATCTTGATTTCTTGATCTCCTACTTTCTCTATATTCAGCTTTTCGAGTCTAGCAATCATTCTAGGGAAATCCAATACTTCATGGTCCATAGCCTTAAAACAAAGACAACTGGGTCTTCACCCAGGGCATTCCTTAGCAATATGTTCAGGCCTTCTACAATTGTAACAAATATTTAATCCTCTCTTTCTTTTCAATGATCCCCAACTTTTCATGTATTGTGTGCTAGGATCATAATGGTTAGCCTGCAAAAATTTCTTTCTAGGATCCTGCATCCATTGGTTAGTCCCAAAATTCTTTCTATGCATAGGTATAACATATCTATCACTATACCTATCAGATCTATTTATATCAAACTTTATTTCATCTATTAATGCCCTAGTTTTGAAGCTAGGACATAATCTATCAAACATACTTAGATCCATGCCTTAGAAACAAAAAAATTTCACTTATCTTACTTCTACAGAGCACAAAGCTTCCAAATCTAAGACTTTTAACTATTCTTGCCTTTATCAAAGAATAGAGCTTACAGATCTTACCTTTTTCTTGCAAATTTGACCTCTTTCTCTTCAGATCTGACCTCTCTTCTTCATATATGACCCTTCTTTCTCGTCACAAATCTTCGCAAGTCAAACAAAATACCGCGCACTAGGGAAACATATCTACACACAAAGATTATTTTGCACAAAGATTCTTCTTCTTCAGTTCCCAACAATCACAGTTCCAGGTCCCAGAAACAAAATCATTTTTTGGCACAGGGGCAGACCTAGGGTTCAACACTTAAGAGCACACCAAAAAATCCCTAACTACTGACCCTTTCGGCAACACCTGTGAAGAAGATGAAGTCTCACCCAAGGTAGAGGAAGGGGTGGTTGCAGGACTTAGGTTTCTGCAACCTTAGCTGAGACACAGATCTATGATTATCTTTCTTACAGTGCACTTAGCATCAGTTATTTCCTAACATACATTCATTAACACACTTCGCAGAAAGCACAGAGCACCGCAGTAATTACTCAGATCTAGTACTTAGCAATGATAAACATGTTATACTCAATAGATTAAGAACTTAGAATCTTATGTATCACATCTAGCATGCATTCATATCCCATAAGCATAAATCATCAATAAATCTATCTAAACATATTAGAGAACTTAGCAAGAGAGATACAAACACATTAGCACAGTACATTGAGTTACTATGGTTCATCCCCACCCTAGGGATACGTCCACAAAGTATTGTTTATATTATCTTGGTCAAGCAGTTACAGCATGGAGCTTCAATGACCCTTACCCTACATAGGACAAGAGATCTATGCAGCTCACTAGATCCTCTTTCCCCAGGTAGATCCAAGCACTAAGCCTTCTCACACCCTGTGCAATCAACACTATTACAACATGCACAAAGTACAACACACACAGAGCTCTTACAGTCACACAAATTTCTGATCACATAGATCCAACTTATGAACTAAGCCATCGACTAGACAGGGCCTCTTCTTACATGGCCTAGACCTCTATTTATACATATAAAAAGGCCTAAACAATGGCCAACATCCCTTTCCCATTACAATATTCCCAAAAAAAACCAAAAAGGTTCCACAAAAGGTGGCGAGATCCCACGATCTCCACTTCACTATGCGCTCTGTCTTCGACAAGTAGTCGAAGTACCAAACAGTCAAATATGACCAAGTATTCCTCAAAACTTGGTCGAGGTCCAATAGTGTCCTGTTATCCTTGGATGACATAGAGTTTTACCCTATGTAGACACTTCCTTCAAACCACCTCCCCAGGTGATCACGACTAGAAACCACAACTAAATCCTCCCTTAGCACTTTTCTGTCTCATAGACAACCAAATATTCCCTTAGCCCTCTCCTTAGCTCTTGAACTACATACGACCATGGTCATGACCCTGCGCTTAGCTGAAAAGTTCTTGTCCAGAGCTTTGAGACATTCAACTAGGACCAGATCAATGGTCCTCGTCCTCTCCCATGATCGATGATCGAGATCCACTTTGGGACTCTGTACTTCAGGAGTCTCAAATTTTCTCACTTGCCTCATCCCAGAATTCCTTTACCCAGATTTCCTGATATGCCAATAGGTTTCCTCCCACTGATCAATGGTCTTGAATCATTTCTACGCTTCAGGATTTGGAAGTTTCAAGCTTCCCTCTTTCATTTTCTCTTGGAGTGCTTTCACCCGAAGTTGACGATCCTTCGACATGTGTCCTCTAGAATCGATGGTTGATATATACTCCAGACTTTGGTCCTTTGGGAGTTTCAACCCAATGCAACCTAACACACCTTTCCCTTCTGGAGTACCCAGTCTCCTAGACTACACGATCTGTCACCACGTGGTGAAACACTGGAAGAGGACACGTGGCCCAATCAGGCGGGTGACACGTGTCACATTCTAATCGACTTTTCAATGTTCCAAATGCCCAAATATTACTGACACATGGTAGACATACCATGTGTCCATGTCATCCAAGGTGACGTCATCATGCCTCAGCACTTCATCTCTTTGGGCTTCGGGGCTTCGGGGCTTCGGGGCTTCAGGAGTTTTCAAACTAGCACACTTTCAATTCTCCCTAAATCTGAATTCTTGAATGGGATAATCTGTTGCCATGTGTCCTCCTAGATTAGATGACCAAGATTCACTTCAGGTCTTCACCCCGAGTCCACAGAACTACTCCATGTGTCCTCCTCAATCTTACGGATATGATCTCTTTGGGGCTCCGGACTTTGGAGATCTCAAATTTCAAACTTATTTGTCCCCACTGGATTTTATCCAAATTTATGGATCTGGTGACGCATGGCTCTCAGTAGATCATTGGCTAATATATTTTCAGATTATTGGATAGTTGAGGTTTTCTCTGGCTCTTTGGCTCTCTGAGCTTTGGGAGTCTCAAACCTCAATTGAAAACCTCTCGAACAGATTCCTCCGGAGTTACTAATCTGCTGACATGTAACCTCTTGCTGATCAACAATCAGGATCTACCTCTAACGATGTGACAGTCATCGCTTACTTCAGGTCTCTGGCTCTCCGGGCTTCAGAAGTTTCAAAACTCAACCTCTCCTCACTCACTCTTTCCCAGAGTGTTTTCACCTAGAGAAAACGATCATTTGACATGTGTCCTCTTATGGATTGACAGTCCCCAGCTACTTCGACTATTCCGAGTTTCAATGTTTGAGCTCTAACCCAACACATCACTTCATGCCTTTCAATTTGCGAGGGCATGTATCGGCGGTTTGGAGTAACCCTATTTTCACCCTGCAATTATCTTGATGCTGACACGTAACCCCTCAGGGAAACCATGGTTTGGATTGTAGGACTGCTCTCCCATGCAACTTGGTTCCCCACAATGCCTGTTGGTCATTGATCTCTCTCTCCAAGGAGATTTGACGATCATGACCTTTAAACTTGCTTCCTTTTCATTAGATGAACCCTATTTACTTGTCCTCTGATCCAACAATCCTAGATCTCCCCGATGCTATGGTGGCGGTCACTCCCAAATTAAAAGGAATGGTCACAATCCTTCAAACCCTCACAGAGGTTTTATGACGTTCTGTCTCCTGCATAGATTGTGCAACGCCATTCCTCTTGAGATTTTCAACTTCCCGATTAGAGTTCAATCTCGACCATGATATTCTTACCAAACAAACCTGATCCATACCGGCCTGATGTTTCAACTAGAAGCTCTGATACCAAACTGTAACATACCCAACCACCCACAGGCTGGGTACGCTACCTGCGAGCTCACCCTCATACTTATTTCTCTTACTGATACCTTATTTAGTCATTAAGGATGGATAAGATAACATATTTAACAACATGCACAACAATATCCAACAAGCATGCATAATATAAAGATTTTGTTAAACAATAATTAAATATACACAACGAAAATACATTCATACACATGTAGATGATAATTAAATTACACAACAGAAATACATTCATACATAGGTATGAATATAACGACATAGATCACTTATCTTTATGAAATACGACATCAATTGGCTGCATACCAAGGATGTTCCACCTAACCGTAGACACCGCTGCTCCAAATCTCAACAACAGTGTCACCCCCGAGCCAGGGCTATGAATCCACAGGGACGGTTCCAGAGTGTAATTGGGTTCCCAACCTAGTCATCTCTCAAGATCTCACAGGTTTCCCGACACTCACAACAACATAGGTACCCAAATCTCTTCTACCCATCCTGTTCCACCTGAGAGAATGGACCTCCACCCTTCTCTGCCATGCAATCCCTCAGGCAGTCCTTCTCCTTCCTTCCAGGGCTTCTATCACAACTGGTCCAAAATATCAATGCTAGAACTCTCAGGACTCACAGTTGTGAGAAAAACAGGGCATAGGCCAATGCAATTTAGACATGCAGGCCCCATGTCACAGTTGGATCACACCAGCGACCACTACAACCAACTATCCCATGGCTAATTCTTCAACAACTCCTTTTCCTTTCACTTTTCCAACCAAGACGCAGGTCAGGATGAGTCGATGAATGGATCAGGGAGTGCATGGGAGTGTGTGAGGGAAGAATGAGTGAGTGAATGAGAATTAGCGAACAAGTCATCAATACAACCCCCTCGTCAGAACAAAGGTAGGTTTAAGTAACCTCGTGGGGAAAACAAGAACCTCTTGGCCTTCCCCAAGAAGTTCACGTAACCAATCCCCTCCCTTAGAAAAAAAGGGTAATAAGAAAATAGGAATAACACTTAGTCCCTCAAGATCCCTCTCTTGTGGAATCATAGCCCCCTATAACTCTATTCCTTGTCCGTCTAGTAGCCAATGATGTGTTTATTATTATTAATGATCAAAAAATTATTGTTATAACCCTAATTTGCACCAGACATGCATACCTGGCTTCAAGCCATCTCACTTTCCATTTTTTCCAAGCCACCATTGAACAGATCTTCTAAAAATCCATCCTTTTGAAGGCATACATGCCCTTCACCATTGTTTCCAACGTATATATGCTAGCTAACCCATTACAACCCGTGTATACTGACAAAATCACAAAAAATAGAAAGTTGCAGATGAAATATAGATTTTTGGGTAATTGCCTAAACTGTTTGACCACCCATAGCCGATAACTCAACCAGATAACTACCCTCTTGTAGCCTATAAAAGAAGAGGTAGGCGTCCCATTTGAAAAAGAAAAATAATAGGAAAGAAACTCTGCCCTTTTTTGTATTCCCCTTGCCCCAATCTTTTGCAACCATTTTGTGAGGAGAAGCATATGTGGAAGCAGTTGGTGCACAATTGAAGAGGAGCCCAGAACCAGATTTGAGGATCAGTGGCCGATCTCACCATTGTAAGTTACTTTTGTGAGATTAATAAAAAAAATTACTTTTTCCATCCCGCCATCTGAGGTGTTCAATATTCAGTTTTTATTATATTTTATTAGAACCTCTAACCCACTAGTTCATATATAAGATGCATGTTTGGAGTTCTTTGTTTGTCTATTTGTGAATGCAGGTTGGCTTTGGGAGGAGACTTGTAGTCAAGGAGCAACCGAACACAAAATGATCAACACCAAATGCAGAGTTCAAGGTAGAGTTACCGGATCCTTTTATCCTTGTGTTTTATGCATGAATGTGGTGTATATGCCGGGATGATAGTAAAAAGTAGGAGACTTTAGATGGTCATTTCTGCATGCATTACATAACCCTTAGTGCTAGTCCATAGGGGGTTTTCCCACCCACAACAATTACATTTCTTGGGCATACTGGCCCTTTAATAATTGTCTGGGCACTCTAGCCTCTCAACATTGTAACAATACATTATTTAAAATGGGGGTTCAAAACCCCGGGTGTTACAGATGACCATGGAATCAGATAACTAAACTTCCCTACATGCATGGGGAAAGGGGGGAAGCATTGACAGAAGGATGAGAAATGGAGTAAGATATGGATAAGGGAAATAAGAAGGAGTACATGGACCGAATCATGATGGAGGAATATCATATAAATCAGATAATGGAAAAAGATGGAAATACATGCAGTGGATTATTGTTGGCACAAGGGCAAACCTAGGGTTCGACACTTAAGAGTGCAGCAACAAGCCCTAACTACTAGCCCTTTTGGAAACACCTGCGAAGCAGATGCAGTCTCACCCGAGGTAGCTATAGGGGGTTGCAAGAAACATGTGTCTACAACGAGAAGGAATGCAGAGTGGGTTCAAAGAAAAAATAACACACAACAATCTAGTTATTCTTTATCTCCTTTGAGCTTACTACGCAAGATATGTCTTATATATACCAAAATAATGCAATAACAGAATAATAGAAGAAAAAGAACACAACATTAATCACACATAACACAAGATATATGTGGTTCACCCTCTCCCTAGGGCTACGCCCACATAACTGTTCTTTATAATATATTAGATGAAATCATACAGTTCTATCTGTGTTCTTAGCTAGCAGATCTTCTCTCTGTTTATCCCTTCCATGCGCACCCAGTTGTAGGATGATATTCACACCCAGCTGAAGATATTACAACACAGACTTCTCCTGCTTCTCAATACTTCTTTCTCTCACAACAATGATCACTCATTATCACCTAATCGAACAATGATAACAACAACAAAAACAACCAATGACAACAACCCATCCCAGGTTCTCTTGACCTTTATTTATATATTACAATAACTCACCGAAAACCTTAGGCCAAGACTTGACCCACATTTTTAGGGCTTCACCAGCCTATATTTCCTTCCTTCTCTCACAGTGCTCCAAATCATCCAACGATGGATTTTTCCACTTGTTGAGTTGTCCACGATCCATCTTCCTTTCTGATCTGTCATCCTCGATCTCCTCATCCAACGTCTTGCATTCTCTTACTTCATTATGTATTTTATGATTTTTTTCTTACTTAGACCCAGTATCAATCATTGTGTCTTCCTCATAGTTCACATTTCACCTTTTCTCCTTTACTCTTCGCTTACTTCAATAACCAAGGGATAACAAGCCCCCAATAATCACCTGTGACTCATCTTGAGGCACTTTAGATCTGATCCTTTTTCTTTTCTTTGACTTCAAGATGCGCAGAGTAGTCTGTGATTTCTGCTCTTTCCTTCCCCATTGTGTGTAGACTGTCTTTTCTGTGTCTGGTACCGAGTTTCAACTACACATGGTACCTCGACCCTTCTCCTTCTATTTTTACTGAGAGTTGCGAAGCAACTGGTTTTCATAGTACAATTTCAACCAGGTCCCATTCACCAAGCCTTCCTTCCATTCTCCATTCAAAGTATTCAACTACGTAGCTCCTCCTTCTATAATATAGACAACCTGATATGGCCCCATCCAATGTGTTCTAAACTTCCCTATATGCTTCATGAATTTTTTTTCATATACCAATACCAAATCTCCTTGCTTGAAGGCTTTTTTCTTAATATGCCTGTCATGGTAGGCTTTTTCTCTTTCCTTCTGAACTTTTTGGTGGAATCCTACAATGAATCTGTCTTCTTTGAATTCAACCAAATGCCTGAGCCTCTCTTGAACAAATCTAGTGTCATCCATATCCGTAAAGGCTGCGATCCTTAAGCTAGGGACTAAGTATTCCATCAGGACAACTGCTTCGAGACCATAAACCAACTTAAAGAGGGTTTGCATTGTTATCTTCTTGCAAGTGGTTCTATAGGCCCATAGTACTACTGGTACTCTTAAATCCTAGTCATCCCTGTTCACATTGCAAATCTTTGTCAGCGATGTCTCCAAGATCTTATCGAATTCTTCAAATGTCCCATTCGCTTGCGGATGGTAGGGTGTGCTCTTCTTATGATGGAATACAAATTCCTCAGTCAAGGATTCAATAATATTGTTAATACAATGTGTACCTTGATCACTCATGAGTGTTACACATAAAAAATACTCACTTTGATAGTGTCGCAAGTGTCATCATTACAAAGGTCGCAAGTGTCGCATTTTGCTCACAAGTGTCGCAAGTGTCAGGGAAGTATACTGCCATGATGCCTATGTTGTACTTGTAAATGACATCAGGAGGACACTTGGCACATGTCAAACACTTGATTTGGAAGAGGAGGAAAGGTTAACTGGGCTCATGAACCCTTTTCCATATGAAAACACTCAAAAAACTAAGTTTTTGGAGGGGAGCGCTCCCTTATAACTATCTCAGGATTGTTGGCACCCCCCCACAAGCCACCAGGGAGCGTTATAGCACTACATCAACCCTTTTGCAGGAGCACTCCTATCCTCATGAGTGTTGGCTCTCCCCCATACACTACTAGGGAGCGTTACAATGCTCTGATGGCCCTTTTAAGGGAGTGCTACCTATTATGGGCAGTAGTTAAGTTGTTGAGAAGAATGGGGGAAGGATCTTTTCATTCTTGGAAGGTAGTTGGATTTGAATCCCTAGTCAAACCATGATCTTAGGGAAGATCCTAAACTGAAGGAGGATATCTCAAGTGGTTAAAGCCTCTCCAAGTATATATAAGCAAGCTTTCTCATGGTGAAAGGGAGGATTGGAAGGGGGGAATCACTCCAAACTTATGATCTTATAAGTGGTGCTGGAACAGAAATAATTTGGGAGAAAGAGACCTCTGATCTGATAGGAAGAAATTGATGAAGCTATAATCATTTGGATCATGGATATTTTGAGTAAGGGGTAGACAAGGAGGACTTGACTAAACTGCTACAATCCATATACGGTTGTAAGCAATGTTTTGTCCTCATTAATATAATTTGCTTGTCCTGTTTATTTCTAATTCGTGTTCAATCTCACATGAATTTGTCTCTTTAGTAGATAGACCTATTTTGGACTAATCTTGATAGAGTAGGAAGCGTTCATACTTTGTTTGTCTACAGGGCTTATCGAAGAGCGAAAGATTGGAGCTCAACTCGGAGCGTGCAGGGACAAACACCGGTAAAAGGTACTTATTTTATTCTTCCTCCTCACACACTAGGTCCACCTAGATCTAAAAGGAAGTCAGTGACCATGATAATCACTTTCTGTCTTAGAATTAAGAGTCTAGCTCTTTGAGGAGATCTACTTGTCCGCAGGGGGATTTTCCTTCAACAGAAATTGGCGGCTCCACTAGGGAATCGAATCAAAACTTTTTGGTTTTGATTTTTCCTCATAGACCTTGTCTTACCTTTTGTTTTATTAGGCCTTGTTCACCCCTTCATATCTGATTGAACTTGCTGATTGACTCTTTACCCCATCACATTCAACTTGACTGTCAAAATTTGATTGAAATTTTGGTTTTTTTGACTTTTTTATGAGTTTTTTGAGCCTGGCGCCCCTGTGCCCATGTTAGCAGAGTGCCAGCTCTCCTTGGAGGTGTTGGATAGAGTTTTATAATTCCCTAGTGTCCCTTACACCAGAGAGACAACCCCTTTTTTCACAAAATCTCTTAAAAAATTCCATTTTTTGGAGGTCCAGACCCTATTTCTTCACTCATTGAGTTGCTTTGTGACTCAATGATTCTTCCTTTGACCTTTGACATGATTCCTCCTGAGAAGTAAACACCTTTTTTTTCATATTTTATGCCCTTCTTCATTATTTTTGAGTTTTTGTTGTTGAGATCTTGAAATCGATCCGTTGTTTTTTCCTCTCCTATCCGAGTGAGCGGGAACTCCAGTGAAGGACATCTGAAGTCTGTGACTCTTCTCACTTGGTTTTTTGAGGTCATTGTTCTTCGAACACCTCTCTTTTGTGTGAATTTTTTGAGTTTTCTTTGTCTTCTTTTGTCTTCTATTTTATTCTTACTTCAATTACAGTAAGAGGGTGTGTGGTGTGTGTGCGAAATCTGATCATACTTGTCTGAATCTCCTTGATCTGAAAAGGTAGTTGAAAGGAGAAGTTTTTTGCATTGAATTAGTTATCATTCGCATACAAATGAAAAAGATACATTTTAGTGCTTGATTTGCATATTATAAGGCATTTTTGAAAATGCTTTAGCATTGCATCAGATTCGATTGAGAACCAATTGATAGAGGACTTTTCATATTAGTGTTTGAAAGTGAAAATGACTCCTTCTCTTTCCCTTAAATAGGCGTTCATCGAAAATAAATGATTGCTTATCATATTCTATGCATATTTTTGGACATTGAGTCATCATTCCATCAGTTTCACTTTCATACACCCTTTGAGTAAAGAACAACTCTAAAACGAACGCTAATTAAAAACTATCTAGAACATTTTTGTTTTTAGGATCTTCCACCAACAGTAGACTAGGGTTAGCACTTTGGATTAGGCTGTGAGTAAAAATATCCAAAGTTTTCAAAACAAACATTAGCATCCTGAGTTAGGGAGAGTCAAATCCAATTGTCGTATTGTTTTTCTGGGATCCCCCTCTCACACAGGGGTTACGCACGAGGTCGCATTCGGGTGAATTACAGAGATTATCCCTCTGTGGTTCAACTGTTTGTAGTGGTTGGATCATATATTGGGGGTCACTGGAAGGTATACCCACGATTATGTGTGGGAGCCTTTCGGGTTGATTTCGGACTTGTTATCCTGCCCATACGTTTCAGATCGGACTGTCGACTGTACCCACCCAGGAACTCACTGCGAATTGGTATCTTTAGTTTCCATAATCTTTAGGTACTTACACAAGGTGATGGTGAAGGCAAGTCTCATTGTACTTGGAACAGACATTGGTCAAACTCACTCGGGCTCCTTGGAGGGTAAATCCACAATTACTACATGGAAGCTTGCACCAAGGCGTAAGTCCATTAAGCAGGTCGCCATTGTAACTGTTCCACCATATCCCAGCCCCTTCTCAACTTGATCATGAGATGTTGGATTTCATCACCAACTAGTATGGTCATCGAGAGAAGTTTTGGTTGCTTGGTTGATTCCTAGATTTTATTAGCGCATGCTATTTCTTTTTGTTAGTTGGCCCTAGATTTTCAGTGTGCTATGTTATTCTCCACAATTGAACCTGTAGATGATAAAGTTCTTCATCAATCACGTAGGATGCAAGGGTTGCCTCCGGAAGGCTATCAACCCTTACCTCCTAACCCTCTAGAAGAAAACTACCATAGAGAGGTAGAAAATCCATCTAACACCGGAAGCGTTATTGCTCCCCCGTTAGATAACCTAGAAGACGCTTTGAACATGGTTGCAAATCCCACTACATTTGTGTCAATAAATCCTCTCGAACCACTTTTGGTTTGTCTAGACTCCCTTGGGAATGTCATAGACGAAGAAGTCCCACGATTACCAGAGAGGATATTTACCGAAACGTATATGGGATCCACAGAACCACTCTTTGGTGATGAGTATAGGATTCATGTTCATCCTAGCGCCATAGTAGAAACCAATCCCACACCTGCTCGTTCTGTATGGAGGACTTCATCGGGACGCGATCTCTATGAACATTTCGAATCTATTCAACAACCCTTTCATCCCCATGACCCTCCTAGTGAAACAGGACCATCCAGTCAAACCATGAATCACCCAGTTGATCAGGTTATTCACCCTACTGCTACACCAGTGCAAGTCCATCTTAATGCTAGACTCATTACCTCTACTCATCCCCAAATCACTTCAATCTCTACCCCTATTTATACAAGCTTTTACTCTACAGCTCTGCATGTACCACATGATCCCACTGGGACATCTTCTCACCTGAGAACATAGACCCATGTTGGCCAAACACAACTGGCTGGAGGGAAACCACCATCCAACATACCTTTCCCTCCTAGAGGACTACCTTTCCATGGTAGGCCTACCCCTATTGGGGGACAGCCCCCCGTTCAGGCTCCTCCTGGAGGGAAACCTCCATTTTCCAGTCAAACCCCGGTCATAAATCCACCGCCGGTAGGGGGGAAACCCTCGTTTGTTGGAAACCATTCAAAATCATGGGGAGTATTTTTAAGAGGCACTTTTACCCAACCCCATGTTGGGGGGCACTTGTATAATAACCCACTAGGAGGAGTGTCCAATCCTATCCCTTCCAAAATGTCTTACAGGCAATCTTATCCGAGCGGTATCCAAAACACCACCTAGAGTTCTCCGGGACCACAGTCTTATCCTCCTTATGGGCCTCATGTGTATCCATCTCCAAGATCTACTCCTTACCATTCTCAAGGCCAAAATGTTTATCCTCCTCACGGACAGATAAATCACCCGGCCTATAATGTTCAAAATCCATCGGGTTATGCCCATGTTTCTCAAGCATCATCGAATCCTTCTTATCCTGGCCAGCAACAACCGTATGTAGGAGGATCTACTGGTTACAACTATCCACCTAACCCAGTATATGGTCCTACTGGTGTTCCTATGCCATACCAGTATCATTCACACATTAACCGAAAACTACCTTTCCTTGTGACTCTGGATCTCCCAGACTTGTCTTGGTTAACTAATGATCCTATCTCTCGTTCACCGGTTTAGCCAATCATTCTAGCTAAACTTCCTTCTAATATTCCAAAATTTGATGGAAACCCTGGTGAAGATCCGAACAACCATGTGATTACTTTCCATTTGTGGTGTTCATCAAACTCCCTCATGGATGATTCTATACGTTTGCTTCTTTTCCAGCGAACACTTACCGGTTCAACAACAAAGTGGTATATTGAAGTACCATGTGCTTCTTTTCATGATTTTAATTCCCTTGCCATGTCTTTCCTCACGCACTTTCAACTGCATATTCGCTACGAGACAGGTAGTGAACTCTTGACCTCCCTTCGTCAAACTAACTCTATGCATATCTCTGACCATATTCATGAGTGGAGGCGATGACGAAGGATGATCAAGGCAGTCATTCCTGACATGCTCTTGGCAGAATGGTTTACTAAATCACTTTTACCCCCGATCGCTCGCGATGTCACTATGGGTGGTGTGGTCACAGAGGAACAAGCCATTGCTCAGTCTCAGTACTTAGACTTGGTTTATTCCCAATCTAGTACTTTGTATGATTTGCTTCCGAATGCTGCTTGAGCTAATACCGATCCTTCTAAGCCATCATCCTCATCTCATGCAGATGGTGTTATCATTTTCGTCAAAACTCAATATTTTTCCAAATCGACTACACCCTCCTCTACATCCCCCCAAAATCAGATCTCTGAGGTGAATGCAGTTCAATCTACCCCTTCACAGCAATCCAGAGGTAAGAAGAAGACAAAAAATAAATCAAAAAATAATAATGAAAAACCCAAAAATCAAACACCTGCTACCGAAAATCAACCACAATGGAAACTAAAATTCCCTTGTATCATTTGTGGTGACGATCACTACACTCGATATTGTCCACTTCGCAATGAAGTGGCCAAAATTTTTCAAGGGAAGTCACAACTTGTTGTGCTTACTCAACCTTTTCCACAACAACAATCCATGGTTGCTCAAACCCCATCTCCTGGGGTCAGTTCTAGCGATCCTAATGATGAGGCCTCATCGAGTGCACATATTTATATGTTTAATGGGATTAATTTGACCACTCGCTCTAAGACCTATGACACACCAAGTAACCCTGACAAAGGAAAAGACACTAATGGTGTCGACACTTTACCGGATCCATCGTCATCCTCCATTAGTCTTCCGTCGATTAATCCTCCGTCTGGACCACTTCATATTGAGAAACCCACGTTTGAATCTATCTTACACCCTCCTAAGACCACTATCTGCAAAGCTACTTTTAATCCTAGTTCACGTGCTTCCCAAAACTACAACATTGTTGAAGATTTGGCTCAAGCATCGTGTGCAATGTCTCCGTTAGAAGTTCTACAACACTGCCCTAGTCAATGTAGAACACTCTTGACCGCTCTTGGTGTTTTTGATCCCGAGTCACCCAATCAGATCATGTTTAACCTGGATAATTATGCGTCTCGACTCTCCCACCAACTTTCTTTCCAAGTTGATGTTGTTGTTCAAAATCAATAAATCCACTAAACTATTCTGGATGAGGGAGCCTCAACTTGTGTCATGTCTTAAGCATTTTGGAAGAGTTTAAAATCACCAGCACTCAACAAATCCCCAATGATGTTACGCGCCTTCGATGGGCGAGGTTTTCATCCCCATGGGATTTTACAGTCCCTGCCCATCCAATTGGGTGGCAAAACCATTACTGTTGATGTCGAGGTGGTCAATGCTCCCCTTGATTACAACTTGTTACTTGAAAGAAGTTGGTTTTATGCTATGACTGTCGTTGCCTCGTCGATCTTTCAATGTGTACAATTTCCTCACCAGGGAAAAATTGTCACTGTTGATTAGTTGGATTTTTGCACGACCAGTGCTCGCGCTCCCGCTACCAACAATATTCCTTTCTTGGGAGACCACAAGATCACGTATGAAAGCATTGGTGTTGGCTTACTAAAATATTCTAGCCTCATGGGTACCTTCCCTACACCACTTCCACCGACTACACATCATATTGCCACCGTCGATATGATCTCGATCACGACCTATCAATCTTTGGAATCATCTGACCCTTGGATTGTACCTTGTCCTTTGGAATTTGATGCACTAAGTGACACTGTGCCACTTAGTCTAATCAAAACGTCATATGTTTCTACCTAATCTGCTTCTCCCTCATCGAATTCCCAACATCTATTGGCACTTGAGATTTCCTTGATGCAATCACGGTTGAGTTCCTTGTCGTCTGTGATCGACTACATTTCCCCAACTTTTCCTTCGGATGAATCTATTCTGGGAATGTTTCGCATTGACAAGTTACCTTGGGATAACAACTATCACCGATCCTCTTTTTTTCCCCCTTGTGAATAAATTCAGGCAGATGTACCATCTATCTCACCTCCTGGTGTTGATTTTTCATCATCTGCCATGCTTTCAATTTCCGACGATTTGGATCCGATAGTGGACATGGTGATTTCTTTGGTAGGATTATTGGAGCCCGATCTCCTTACTCCTATCGTGGCCCTCAACATGTGTTCCTTCTTGAGTGATTATCTTCCATCCAGCAAAGATGTCCTAGAGGCCTTGACCACATTTTATCCATTGACATGGTACCCTTCCAGAGAATTATCCTCTTGGAAGCCATGATCCGGAAGAAACAATGAGAATAGTTTTTCTTCTTTGTGGAAAGCTCGTTAAAAAATGAAACAAAGGTATTGAGCATAGTTCTTTTCTTGTGTCAAGCTCGTTAAAAAATTAAACATTCACCTCTCTTGAACCTTCTTTTCATCCACCCTTCTCCTTTTTCTCATTTCGTAAGAGAAATTGGTGACGACCTTAGAGCCGGTGAATGAATTGAATCTTGGAGGGCATGTATCCAGCCTTTGATGACCATTCTGGAGTTAAGCCACTAGCTTTCAAGTTGGGGGCATACTGAGCTTAGTCTTTGTTCTTTCTCGCGCTCGTAAATACATGAGAATGCATCCCGATAGACTTTTATCTCTTTTTCAGACCTGTATGGACACATGAAAAAGGAACCTCTTGGAGTCTCCTTTAAGCTCTTTTCAGACTCTCTAAACATGAAAAGATTGCCGAGTGATCTTGCTTCATTTCCCACTCATTAAACGGTTTGAAAGGGTGTCTTTCGAGTGATAATTTATCTCTTTTTTAGCCTCGTGAGACTAACATTACGAAAAAGGACAACACCGGAGAAACATTTAAGTTCTTTTCAGACTCTCTAAACATGAAAATATTACCGAGTGACCTTGTTCTCTTCACACTCGTTAAAGTATTTGAAGAAAACATCTGTTGAGCGATATTTTATCTCTTTTTGGGTCTCGTCAGACTAATTTACGAAAAAGGAACTGAGAGAGTTCTCTTTTAAGTGTTTTTCCAGACTCTATAATCATGAAAAACCTTTGAGTTTTTTGTCTTTGGACTTGCTAAACAAAACATCGATAGGCACATATGGGATCGAACCCTTACTTCTTCCAGTTTGTTAAACAAAGGAAGAGGAACTTACCGAAGGTGAGTTTTATCGAGCATGTGTTATCCTCCTCGAGCTCGTTAAATTAAAAAAAGGTACTCGTCTATCTGGATGGGGGAAAAAATTGAAAGAAGAAAGCCAAGCAGTTTTTTTTTGAGAACATTACCAAGTAACTCTTAGAGTCGCCCTTGAACATGGAACTTTGTCTTTCGCACGCATTATAATCCACTGAACCTCTGCACTGATCCAATCCTTTGAGTTTCTTTCACTCCTTTGGGTCACCTGACGTAAGTCACAACATCCACTGCATTATCGTGTTTTGGTCCATGTCACGTTTCTGCTGTTGTGCCTCAGTGTTCAAGGGAAGTATCCGCCTCGAGAGTTAGCCATCAAAAATATCTTGTCTCAATACCCGTGTCGATCCATGTTCATTTGATCTACCAATTACATCTCTATGTTCGTTTCGTGTCATTGATGGGGGATACATCAAGGCCCTCCTTCAACGAGCCTATTCCTGTCGACTTCAACACATTATCTAGGAATTAGACTTAGAAACCAGTTAGTACTTTGGGACCTGCATGCCTCAATGGAAGGCTTCCTCACATTCAACAGTGGGTTTACATCATTGACCTCTGATCGGATGATTCCACAGATGTTTGACTCCAGCTCATCCATTCACATTCATTGGAATGTACTAGGGTACCCTGGGAATCATTGACATTAATGGTGATCTCCCTCGCACTTGTTAATGGTTTACATCATTGATCGATAATCAAGTGGTTTCTTCCATGTTCGACATCAGGACATTTATTCACATGGTTAGACTCGTACTGCATTGAGATCGGTAAGAAGACCCTGGGTTGAGTGATCACTTTGATATGTACTTTTCCCAGGTTAAGATGGAGTTTCTTTTGAACAATGACACATATACTGTGACATAGATCCACTTTGTATTGGTCATGGCTATGTATTTTCATCTCATAGATCCACTGTGTATTCTTCGTGGCTACAATCAGTTTAGGTCATAAGAGTATAGATCCACAATGCATTTTCAGTGGCTATACCTTTTTATCAATACAATTGTGTTTCCGCAGTGTATTTTATGGCGGCCATATCTTGCAAGTCTTTATCAACCAAGCATAGGTATGCCTGCCTTGGGTTTGAAACATGTCATAATATTTTTTGGATGTTTGTGTGCAGCTTCTGTTAGGTTCTCTACGTCTATACCCTTGCTTGAAAGTCTACAAATCATTTCAGTTATCAGTTCCTATCTTATAACTTCATACTTTGGGGGGCAATCTGTTACACATAAAAAATACTCACTTTGATAGTGTCGCAAGTTTCGTCATTACAAAGGTCGCAAGTGTTTCATTTTTCTCACAAGTGTTGCAATTGTCAGGGAAGCATACTGCCATGATGCCTATGTCGTACCTGTAAACGATATTAGGAGGACACTTGGCACATGTCAAACACTTGATTTGGAAGAGGAGGAAAGGTTAACTGGGCTCATGAACCTTTTGCTATCTGAAAACACTCAAAAAACTAAGTTTTTGGAGGGGAGCACTCCCTTATAACTATCTCAGGAGTGCTGGCACCCCCCCACAAGCCATCAGGGAGCATTATAGCACTGCATCAACCCTTTTGTAGGAGTGGTCCTATCCTCAGGAGTGTTGGCACTCCCCTATACACTACTAGGGAGAGTTACAGTGCTCTGATGGCCCTTTTAAGGGAGCGCTACCTATTATGGGCAGTAGTTAAGTTGTTGAGAAGAATGGGGGAAGGATCTTTTCATTCTTGGAAGGCAGTTGGATTCAAATCCCTAGTCCAACCATGATCTTAGGGTAGATCCTCAACTGAAGGAGGAAAATCCTCAAATTCCCCAAGGATATCTCAAGTGGTTAAAGCCTCTCCAAGGCTATATAAGAAATATTTATCATGGTGAAAGGGAGGAATGGAAGGAGGGAATCACACCAAACTTATGATCTTATAAGTGGTGTTGGAACATAGATAATTTGGGAGCAAGAGACCTATGATCTCATAGGGAGCAATCAATGAAGCTATCATCATTCGGGTCATGGATCTTTTGAGAAAGGGGTAGACAAGGAGGACTTGACAAAACTGTTGCAATCCATCTACGACTGTAAGCAATGTTTTTTCCTCATTAATATAATTTTCTTGGCATGTTTCTTTCTAATTCGTGTTCAATCTCACATGAATTTGTCTCTTTAGTAGATAGACCTATTTCAGACTAATCTTGATAGAGTAGGAAGTGGTCATACTTTGTTTGTCTACAGGGATTATCGAAGAGTGAAAGATTGGAGCTTAGCTCAGAGCGTGCAGGGACAAACACCAGTAAAAGGTACTTCTTTTCACCTTCCTCCTCACACACTAGTCCACCTAGATCTAAAAGGAAGTCAGTGACCATGATAAGCACTTTTTGTCTTAGAGTTAAGAGTCTAGCTCTTTGAGGAGATCTACCTGTCCACAGGGAGATTTTCCTTCAACAATGAGTCTTTGAGCATCCAAACTTGGTTATGATATCATCAAATATGAAGCATGCAACTGTAGTTTCACTACTATCCTTGACTTCTCTTGCTTCGACCCATCTGGTCAAGTACTTTGTCGCAGTGATTATGTATCTGTCTCCTGTGCACTTCCCTAGTGGGTTTATAGGTCCCACGAAGTTAATGGACCATTTCTCGAAGGCTTGTAAGGTTAGCTGGGGTGCTAATGACATTTCATATATTTTGGATAACTTCCCAACTCTTTGGCATACATCACAGGCTCTGTAATAATTCTTAGTATCTCTGTGTAAAGTAGGCCACCAGAGGCCAACTCTAAGAACCTTCTGCGTTGTTGATTTTCCTGTGTAGTGTCCTCCTTCGATGCCTTCATGACCTTATGTGAGGGTCAATGGTCGCTCTACCTCCATAACACACCTCCTCAGAATCTCATTAGGTCCCATCTTATATAGTTGTTTGGCTATAAGTGAAAAAATTTCAGCGCGCACTACCAATTGTTTCTTCTGAATGATTTTTTATTCATGAGGTGTTATTCATGTGGATAGTAACTGAACTATCTCTGTGAAGTGATCATCAAACTTCCTAATGGACAAAAATTGTGCATCTGGTAGTGTATCCTCCAAACTAGTAGGTTCCTCTCCATGTTCCAACCTCGACAAGTGGTTAGGTCCATTGTTCATCCTTCCTAGTTTTACCACGATCTCAAAGTCATATTCTTGAAATAACAGAAGCCATATTCATATTATTCCCCCCAACATTATCTTGTTGACTAGGTATTTCAATGCAGAGTGATAAGTGAACATTTTAAAGTGTCCTCCCAACAAGTAGTGGCGAAATTTCTACAACGCATACACCATGGCTAACCCTTCCCTCTTAGTGGTGGTGTAATTAATCTCAGTTGTTGATAGCTTCCTGCTAGAAAAGGATAATGGGTTGTCAATGTATCCTTCTCTCGGTTGTGATAACACAAATCCTAATGCAATAGAATATGCATATACATGTACGTGAAATTCCTTGCTCCAATCTGGGAAAACCAGAATAGGCGCAGTAACCATTTTCTGTTTCAAAGTGTCAAAACTCTGCTGGCATTCTTTTGTCCATTGAAACTGAAAATTTTTCTTTAAAAGCTTCTCCATAGGTGATGTGATCATGCATAGCCTTTAATGAACTTCCTATAGTATCCAACATGTCCCAGCACAGTGCGTAGCTATTTGATTGATGTAGGATGGGGGAAATCAACTATAATGGAAATCTTAGATGGATCTACCAACAATCCCTTCTTACACACAATATGACCTAAAAACACTCCAAAGGGTGAAAAGAAGATGCACTTCTTCAGGTTCAAGGCAATCTGACATTTCTTGCACTTATCCAACATTAGTCTTAAACATTCAATATTATTTTGCAACAAACTAAAAATAGTGCAATCATCAAAATAGGCTTCCAAAAATTTACATAAAAACTCCTTGAATGCTTCGACCACCACCCTAGAAAATATATTTGGTGCATTCTTCAATCCAAATGGCATCATTGTGTACTGGTAAGATCCCCATTTTTTCACAAATGTGTTCTTATGGAGAAACTCCTTGGCAATCTTGATTTGATGGTATCCCAAAAATCCATTGGTGAAGGAGTAGACCTCTTGTCCTCCTACATTGTCTAACACTTTTTCAGTGAATGGTGTATTGAATGGGTCATGCAAACAACATCATTCATCTTCCTGAGATGTACACAAATCCTAATTTCTCCAGTCTTCTTATCCTGTACCACCATAGGGCTTATCCATTTTGATTCTTCAACATGTTCTATGATTCCTACTTCCAACATTCGGTCTAGTTCAATCTTCACTTTCTCCTTATATTTAGGGTTCAATATGTTAGGTATTTGTTTGACTGGGCTTGCATATGGATTCAAGAGAATCTTCATCTCTCCCATGGGCCCTTTAATTCCCTTCATATCAGAGAACTTGGTTGGAAACAAGTCCTGATATTCATGCAATAACTATATGATCTTGTCAATAGTAGCAACATCCCAATAATCTCCAACATTAACAAGCTTTGGTATTTTCTCTATTCCAATATCGACTTTCTTGATTTTAATTGGTTGTTCAATGAAAGGTATCTCAACTCCTGGTCCCTCTATGTCTCTCTGGCCTTCTTTTTCAGTGATGTTCACTTTCCTAGGGTCATCGTCTTCATCAACAATGATATTGTAACAACCTTGCAATTTCTTAAGAGGCGCAGTCCATTCATTCTCTTATTGTTCCAAAGGGAGGCTAGGTGCTTCCTCAAATAATTTCTGTCTTACAATTTGTAATTCTTGATCCACTGTATGATACTGGCTTTCAAATAAAAAGGTAGTTACAAAGTTCTGATTCATTCCTTCCCAATCGACAATGATGAGGCACAGTTCTTCTTGAAGAAAATAGTTGATAGGGGTTGTGTCAATTGTGTTAATGAACTTGTGCACCCATTGTTCTTGAGGAATGTTGTTCCAGGCTTCCTCACAACTTCACACATGTTCCTTCAGAAAAATTTAACCTGTGTTCCTAACTTCGTAGCCTTCTACTTGTTCTAAAAACCATGTTGTCATCAAAGTGTGACATTGTACCCAATCTGTAATGTTTTGTTTGTGTGTCCCCCACCATCTTGCCAGAGTTTATTTCAAGGCCTCATCTAGTGCCAACAATATTTGTTGTATTGGTACAATTTCTTCAAATTCCAACAAGAAATATTCTAAATGATTTAGACCATCAAAGGTGGAAAAGTTACTTATTGTTGTGCCGATCCAACGAACTTCTCTAGTTAATCTAACACATCTCATTGTAGATACTTCATACATTTTGTTCTTCCAGTTCTCTAGTGCTTCTTTTGAATCCAAGGAACATGCACTGTCACTTTGGGAGCTTAAATTCCCATCTGTTGTAGGATTAATGTAATCATGTTGTTTGGTTGTTAATTTGTATATGTTTTCTAACTTATATTCATGATATTCTTCTTTGATAGGCTTGGTGTATCTAGGACCTTCATCAGTATCCAAATGTGCGATGACCCTAAGTCCATCTCCTTCAAACATCATTCTTCTTTTCTTTAAATCAACCATATTGGAATTATTGAAAGCCCAATCAATTCCTAACAGCACAGGGTAAGGACAACTATCATCGACTATCTCAATTACCTCAAAGTCCACAAATTTTATGACCCCATCAATGTCTACAAGGACATGTTACAATCTTCCAACACGGCTCAAAGCTTGTTGATTGGCCATCCTAAGCCTGATGGGGGAATAGATCAACTTAGGTTTTCCCATCAATGCCCAGGTCTGCTTTGTCATGACGTTGACCTCCGACCCTAAGTCGAGGACCACATAGTCTATATCATACTCTCCAATTTGATCATTTAGGTGTAGTTCCTTATTTGTCCTTCTCTTTTTAGATATTTGGTGTACTTCTATACTCAACAAGGGATCTACCTTCCCTATCTCGTACTGTCTAATCAAGTTTTGTAGCTCTTGTACAACGCTCTCTACCTTTATCAAATTAATGCGAGTGCATAAAAATTCCATGATCTTACTTACCTATTTTCCTTCTCTTGGAAAAGCATATTGATCAAAGGCTAGGGGCATTCCACATTCTCTTAATTTTGGTCGAGCCCTTGGTGAAGAAGCCTGATCTCTCCTAAATTATTTTCTT
Source organism: Picea engelmannii (assembly GCA_009831015.1). Lineage (NCBI taxonomy): Eukaryota > Viridiplantae > Streptophyta > Pinopsida > Pinales > Pinaceae > Picea > Picea engelmannii. The sequence continues at coordinate 13,612 of WSFP011285821.1, read as the reverse complement.
GCTTCCTGAAATGTTTGTTTCTCCTTCTTTGGATCATAATCTTGTGTCTTCTCTGCATATTTTATGACTCCTGATTGTTCTGTAGTCTCCCCTTTGGTCACTCTATCTTCTCCTGTAGAAACACCTCCTCTAGTGATAACAATGGCTCTGGGATCCAATCTATGAGGTTCTGTTGTGATTATCTATACTTGTTGGTTTCCTCCTTGTCTTTCTTGAAGTTTGTATAATAGCGTAGGGAAATATTCTATGACACATTCAAATGAGTTGCAGTAACTGCAAGTGGTACAAGGGTTCTGGCAATCCCTTGCCAAATGTCCTGGCTGTGAGTAGTTATAACAAATGATCTAGCCTCTACCTCGACCCATACCTCCTCTTCATCCTCTTCCTCTGAATCCACCATAAGGGTTGAAGTTTTCTCTTCCTGGGGAATTATATTGCGTAGTGTTTCCTTCTTGCTATACTTCATCTTGAATCATTTATATATCTCTTGACCCTTCATGCATGAGATCATAGGCCCTAAAATCCCTATCATCATGCCCTAATGACTTATAGAATGTGCAATATAGATTTGCGGGTGTCTGAACATATTTTTTCATGGAATAGCATTCACCGGGGTGATGTCTATTTCTACATACCTCACACCAAGGCAGGGTAACTTGATTTAAAGGACTCATGGCTACAGATGCCAAATACTCATGAAATAAGGGACAATGCTCCTTGTCATGGCCTTCTGTTTTTCATCTAGTACACAAGATATATTCTATTTTATCTTTTCCCTTGTCTTTCTTCATATCTTCGACCTGTAATGATAAGCTAGTTAGTTGACTCAAGGATTGATTCATACTTGAGTTGGATTCTCCCATAGGGGATGATTCTAACTTCATGGAAATCTCCAGTGCCTCAGGCTACAAAGAAATCTTCTGTTGCATCAGAGGAAATCTGATGTGTGGTAGGAGGGAAACAATGAACCATTCCTTATTTTGTTTGTCTGGGATATAAAAACTCAAATGGCCTGTTAGGTTCATGAACCTCTGATCAAACTCCCAAACAAATTCAAATACTTTCTTCTTAATTTCTTTCAGTTCTATAATTCACTGTGACTCTGACTTGGTTTTTTTGAACTCTACAATCAACGTAGTCTTGACCTGGTTCAGTGGTTTTGGCTAGGCAACCCCTTGGACAAACTTCATGTACCAACTTAGTGCGCGGTCTCTCAGGGTAGTACTAAATTGAGCTCATTTAACAACTTCATCGATGATGTTCTTAATACTCCATACAACTTCACATAGGAACCAGTGCTGCTCAGGATCTTTAGATCCATCTCCCTTAAAGGTGGGTAACCTCATCTCGTCTGCCATAGATCTTCCTAGGTTTCCTGACTGAGTGTGCGCTAAACCGCTTGTACCAGTGCTCTAATAACTTAGGTTACTCTGGTTAATTAATGTTGTTGAAATAACATGAGGATTAATACTAATTGCTTCAAGGATCTGCACAGTTCCTAAATTTTTTGGCTCTTCTCGGCAAGGTTCTTTAGTCTTTTCATCTCTTGGCCCAATAGACCTTGAATGTTCTTCGTTCGATAGATCTTCTTCCTATCCACTGTAAAACCCTTATTCATGTAGAAAAGGTTCGTGATCTTTCTCAAACAAGTTCACCAAAGGGAATTTTCTGAAGGTCCTTCCACTGTGCATATGTCCAACCTCTGTGTCATTGTCGCTATATGAATTCTTGAACATTATCTTTTCAATATGACCCAGTACTGTATCTTCAAGATGTTCTTCTCATGCAATTTCATCTTGATATTCAACTTCAGAAACTATAAAAAATTTCCTCTAGGTCCCTTAAATAAATATCTCTCTGCTTGGCTATATGAATCTACTTTGTCAATAGAAAACTCGGTGATATACCCTCTGTTGGTACTATCAAACCAGTTATCTACTGCTCTTGATACAACGTTATCAACTCTCTTAACCTTCTTGATCAGTGTCGACTTCCAAACCACAAGTGGCTTAGATCTGATCTCAAACTGTGTATCTTCTAATCTGTCTAACCACTCGTATAGCTCCTTATGAATCCCTCTAAACAAAATCTCGTGTATATCAGTAAATATATATCTTTCCAACTAGTCTTCTGTGCTAATATCACGGTTCTTATTTTTCTCTTCTGCGAAGTCCTTTTCTTGTTCTTATATCCACTTCTGAATCTCTGTCTTCGATGGAAACCACCTTGAAATTCCCTCAAGAATATCACGGTCCTAACAACAGAACCATTTGTTGGCACAAGGGAAGACCCAGGGTTCAATACTCAAGAGCGCACCGACAAGCCCTAACTAATTTCCCTTTTAGAAACACCTGTGAAGCAGATGCAGTCTCACTCGAATTAGCTATAGGGGGGTGTAGGACACATGTGTCTACAACCAAAAGGAATGCAGAGTGGGTTCAAAGCAACAATAATACACAACAATCTAGTTATTCCTTATTTCCTTTGAGCCTACTGTGGAAGCTATGTCTTAGATCTACCACAATAATGCAATAATGGAATAACATAAGAAAAAGAGCACAACATTAATCACACATAACAAAAGATACATGTGGTTCACCCTCTCCCTAGGGTTATGTCCACAAAACTGTGCTTTATAATATATTATATGAAAGCATACAATTATATCTGCACTCTTAGCTAACAATTCTTCTCTCTCTTTCTCTCTTCTCTCATTCTCCCTTCCCTGTGCACCCAACTACAAGATGATCTTCGCACCCAACTGAATATCTTACAACACAGAATTCTCCTGCTGCTCAATACTTCTTTCTCTCACAACAATGATCACTCGTTATCACCTAATCGAACAACGATAACAAAAACAACAACAACTAATGACAACAACCCATCCCAGGTCCTCTTCACCTTTATTTATATATTACAATAACTCATCGACAACCTTAGGACGAGACCTAAGTACCAAAAACCTAGATACCAAAACCCTAGGTGTCTAAAACCCTAGGTCAACTTGATTGGTGTTTTCAGGGCTTCGCCATCCTATCTTTCCTTCCTTTTTGCGCAGTAATCCAAAGCATCCAATGGTGGTTTTTTCTGCTTGCTGAGTTGTCCATGATCCATTTTCCTTTCTGATCTTTCATCATCGATCTCCTCATCCAACGTCTTGCTTTCTCTTACTTCACTCTGTCTTTTCTACTTTTCTGCTTACTTCGACCTAGTATCAGTTGTTGTGTCTTCCACGCAGTTCACATTCCTCTTTTTCTCCTTTACTCTTCGCTTACTTCCATAACCAAGGGACAGCAAGTACCCTACCAATATAAGATGAATAAAAAGAAGATAGCCATAGCTGATAGAGAGGGCTTGGAAAGCGATGAGAAAGAGGTAGAGGATCTCTAGGCTATGGATAATATTGAGGAAATCCCATGTGTAACATATGAAATGAAAACAAGAGGCCCACTAGCAGGAACATAAGGCATAACTCCAATCTAGATCATTGTTAGTGTGGAACCTACAACCCCATGTGCGACTAACACACCAGAAAGAACACCATCGTTTAGACAACTGAATTTTAGTGGAAGAAAGATAGCGAGAAACTCATCCAAGCAAGGATAAACAACTAGAGGATCCAATTCATGAAGTAACAATCAAATATATACACTTGACAGAGGTAGTAGTTCAACACAATTTAAAATGGCAGGACATGATACTATGATCATGTTACGAGAATTTTGGGGAGAGGCATCAAAGGACCCTGAAAATCACTTATTCATTTGTGAGAAGATATGAGAATCAAAGAAGATCACAAATGAGGAGAAAAATCTCACACAGTTAGCTATCACACTATGAGACCATGCACTGGACTGGTACATGAGCCTAGATGTAAATACTCCACCATGAGTAACAAGGACTATTGTAGACGTGAAAAAATTAATGATAAACGAATTTCAGAAGCCCAATTAGAGGACCAGTATATGAATGAAATGATTGAAATTAAAAAAAAACCAGGTGAGTTTGTTTGGGATATTGACCAGAGGTTCAAGTATCTAAAGGGTAAGTTGAAATATTCCAAGATTGACATGCAACATAGACATATATTTTTGAATTCACAACTACTACACTTGAAATACCCATTAAGACATCAGAATTTCCAAAATCAGGTAGAGGATCTGCAGGCAGCCTTACAACTGGAAGAAAACTAGTATCATAAGATAGATCCAACAATAGAGGAGATTAAGGAGGATCCAAATAAATTTACATTTCAACTGAACCCAAATAAGGGAAAATAGAAAAGAGAAGTTGTTTGGTGTACCACATGTAAGACATAAGGATACCATAAGAATGAATGTCCAAATTTCACGTAGTATATGGAAAAAGGAGTACCAAATCATTTTCCAATAGGAGGAACATGGTGTTAGATATGTAAAATGTAGGGGCATAATCCATATCATTGTCCAATGATGCAGAAGTATACGACAATACCCAAAAGTTCATATTGCAATTTTTGCAAGTTAGTGGGTCATGATGATGGATATTATGAGAGAAAGAACTTCATATATGTATAGGGTGCAAGCCTAAATGATGATAGGAAAAGTTTCACCTCAGTTCAACCAGGTCTCACAACCATACAACAATGTGCAACAACAATATAACAATGCAAAACCTTAATACAACAATGCACAACCACAATATAACATCGAGCGTATAACTAGGTACCTCAGTACAACACACTGCGAGGAGATCGATGTGGATACCGAGATGAAATATGAGATAGAGGATGATTTGGATGAGGAAAAGGTCCAATAGTGTGCTACAACTACCAACATCCATGAAATTATGCAATGGAATGTCCACTTCCACCAACAACATGTATGTAATGTCGGGCAACAAACCATGATATAGAAGATTGTCCAACACTTTTGGGAAAGATCCAAGAAAAAAGGAATCATAACAACTAGAATGTCCAGTCGATTGCTACAGAAGCTAGGGATGATGGGAGAAACATCAATATAGTCAATCGAGGAGGAGCTAAGATAGTAACTGATACAGTAAAACAAGATCCAACGCAACACCAATGGGTTAAGAAGAATACTAATCCACATATGCAGTTTGATGCACGGAAATAAAAAGAAACAGTCAAGGAGGCCAGACATGAGTTTCTCAAGCATAATTTTGCATCCACATCAGCCACACAAAAAACTCATAACTCACCAATGTACGATATGCCCTCTTCAATGGACCATACCAGTGACGCACAACCTTTAGAGAAAGTAAGTAACATAAAAAACATTTTTCAATTCTATGTTAAGATATTGAAGGATCCATAATCTGTTAAGATCTTACATAATATGATAGAAATATGTAACATTGAGTTAGAAGGAAATTTAGAACAAAAACAGTCCATCATCTCCATACAAGAAGAAGGACAAGCAAATAATTCAGACTGAATGACAACATTGGGGATTTTAATATGGGTGATATCATACTGGACTTAGGCTATGAAGTAAATGTATTACCTAAGAATACATGGAAGTTTATGGGATAACCCACACTAGGATATTCACCTGTACAATTAAAATTGACAAATCAACACAAAGTTTTACCAATTAAAAGGCTTAAAGGTGTGACAATAGATTTGGATGGAGTGTGCACTATGGAAGATTTTGAAGTAATAGAGATAGTAGATGGGACAACACCTTACCCAACATTGCTTGGATTGGATTGAGCATTTTATAACCAAGCCATAATCAACTTGAAGACAAGTAAAATGACATTTGAATAAGGTTAATATATAGTCATTGCACCATTAGATCCTTCAAAAGGAGAAAGGTTTGTGGAACCCACTTGTTTGGATTTGGAGTAAATAAACCATTTGTACAGAACCACCGTGTGAGAAGATGATTATGTTAATCCAAATTCAGATGGGGTACTCAATTGGAGAAGCATCCCATCATGTGATTCCAACTCAGAAATAGGTTTGGAGAATTGGAAACAATGATTACATGAAGTTTCCACAAGAAGGTGTGCAAGAATAGATTGTGTAGTAAGATGGGTTGGTACAAAGATAATAGAACCTCCCAGTTTTTAGGGGGTAAATGAATTAGAGGAATTTTTGATGAAGTATGAAGAGGCAGTATTAGAAAATTAGAGGTTGTTAGCCCAAGATATTTCACTCAAGGAAAAACCTACAATATGGTGGGGTGCACACAAGGAAGCAATTTAGGATTGGTATCAATGTAAACGATTACCGCACATTAGATTTGGTGCACAACAGGGGAACAATAAGATGCATAGGTATGATGGAAAAAAAGAACCATTTGAACACTTATATATGTGAAAGGCACAGTGGAGGAGGACACCACTAGAGGAATGGCCTCGTCACTTTATCCATACATTGGAAGGAATCCCAGGGAACTGGTATATAGACCAGGAGATGCGCAGAGGTACTGCAAAATGGACAGGGTTACAAACAAAATTTCATAGTAACATTCTCATTTGAACATGATAAACCCAACATGGATTCAACACTGAAGCTGATATAGAGAATGATATTTATTGATGAACTAGAAGTTGAAATCTTGACATAATATCAACAACAAAATAGACAGACAGTCAAAGAGTTACTCGCATGCTATCATGTGGAAGAGGAAGCACCAGATGAAGATGATCCGTGTAATATTTAGATTACAGAGATTGAAGGAGAAATATAGGTGGAAGGTCCATCTCTGGAATCAGAAGTATTTGCTGCACCAATCAAAGTGAATAAGTTCAACATTGGGACAACTGAAAATCCTAAAATGGCAAGTATTGGAGACTATTGGGATGAACAATTAGTATAAAGAATAATATAGTTACTTCACGAATACAATGACCTATTTCCACCTTTATAGAGATGAAAGGAATATCAGGGGATCTAGGTGATATGAATATACCTCTCAAACCTAAGGCAAGACCAGTTAGGCAGAGACCTTATAGACTTAATCTAGTATATAAGCATAAATTGATAGAATGTTGAAAGTTGGTATCATAGAACCAGTAGAGGAATTTGAATGGATAAGTCCTATGGTAGTCCAAGAAAAGAAACAAGGGGGGATAAGGATTTGTGTATATTTGAGAAAAATGAATGATGCTTCCTTACATGACCCTTTTCCTACCCCTTTTATAGATGATGTCTTAAAGAATGTGGGATTCTAGGAAGCATATTCATTTACATATGGATTCTTAGGTTACCACCAGATCAAAATATCTCCAGAGGACATGTATAATACTAATTTTTCTACATAATGGGGATCCTACCAATATACAGTCATGCCACTTGGGATGAAGAATGAACCAACCATATTTTCAAGAGTAGTCATAGATTCTTTTAAGGAATTCATACATCAGTTTCTAGAACTATATCTAGATGAATGGACTATATATAGTCTATTAAAAGATCATGTAGAAGTATTAAGGCTCATGTTGGAAAGATGAAAGCAATGCCAGATCTCATTAAACATCAAAAAATGCATTTTTGGCACACCTTTTGGAATATTTTTGGGACATATAGTGTGTAAACAAGGTTTACTAGTGGATCCTGCTAAGATTGCAGTCATTGTGAATTTACCACCACCAAAATTAGTGCTCCAGTTGAGAGAAACACTGAGACATATAAGCTATTACAGGAAATTTATAAATGGATATGCACAGATTATACACCAATAGAAAAATTGTTAAAGAAGGACACCATATTTTAGTGGAATGAGGACTGCCAATAAGGATTGGACACCTTAAAATAAAAAATGGTCACATCACCTATATTAGTATTCCTGGACTGGGAAAGCAAATTTCATGTGCATGTAGATGCATCAACCATAACACTTGGAGCAATTCTGGCACAACCAAGAGCAGGGGACTTAGACCATCCTATAGCCTTTGCAAGTAGAAAATTTTCAGAATCAGAGTAGAATTACAACACCACAGAAAGAGAAGGCTTAGCCATGGTATATGCACTTCAAAAGTTCAGGCACTATCTACTGGGTAACCACTTTAAAATTTTCACAAACCATTATGCCCTCAAATATCTAATCAACAAACCAATGTTGGGGGGGAGAATTTGTAGATGGATATTTTTTTTTCAAGAATTTGATTTCAAAGTGATATTCAAACCAGGGAAGCTGAATGCAGGACCTGATCACCTATCAAGGGTCACTAATGGAGAGGAACCTACTAACTTGGAAGAGAACTTCCCTGATGTGCAATTATTTTCAGTACATGTAGGTAATGAATACTTCGTTTATATTATTGAATACTTAAGTACACAGGTTGCACCACAAGATTTTATCACTGCACAAAAGAAAAATATGGTAGTAAGAGTTGTAGACTATCAACTTGTTGCAAAACATTTATACAATATGGGCGTAGATTTTTTTGAGAAGGTGTGTATTAAAACATGAAGGGCCCATAATTTTGGTAAAATCTCATGAAGGTATAGTTGGAGGACATTATGCAGATAAATATACTGTGCATAAGGTATTGCACGTAGGATTATGGTGGAAAACAATCTATAAATATGCCAAGGAATATTTCCATAAATGTTATGTCTATTAGAGGGTTGGAAAACCCAATAGAAGGGATGAGATGCCTCTAAGACCACACATGACTTTGCAGGTATTTGAAAAATGGGAAATAGACTTTGTGGGACCTATTAATCCACCAACAAAAATGTCATGATATAGATATATAATTACTGCAACTGAATACTTAACAACATGGGCAGAAGCAACACCTATCAAATATTGTAGCATAAAGACAAAAACACACCTCTTGTTTGAGAAAGTGATCACCAGATTTGGATGTCCAAGGATTTTAATGAGCGACCAAGGAACTCATTTTGTCAATGATACCATTAGCGCTATGACTAAGGAGTTTGAAGTCTATCACTAGAAGAGTACACCATATCATCCTCAAGCAAATGGGACAGTAGAAGCTTTCAATAAGATCTTGGAAAATGCTCTGACTAAGATATGGAATGTCAAAAGGGATGATTGGGACTTGAAGATACTTGAATTATTGTGGGAATATAGGACCACATGTAAAAATTTGACAGGACATACACCATTTAGATTGGTGTATGGGCAGGAAGCAGTGGTGCCTTTAGAATTTTTGGTACCCAGTCTATGCATAGAAACAATTACCAACATGATAGAAAGAGGCATAGTACAGGAAAGGTTAAATCAACTAATGGAAATAGAAGAGGAAAAGATTCTGGCAGGATTTCACCACAAAGTACAAAAAGAAAGAGACGAAGCCTGGCATGATAGACATATTAATAAGAGTTTTAAGGAGGGAGACCTAGTTTTTCTCTATGACAGTAAAATTTTTTAACATCCTGGTAAGTTTAGGATGAATTGGTTAGGGACATATGAAGTAATTACTATCACATATGAGGGATCTATACAACTACAATACTTGGGAGGAACATAACTGAAAGGAATGATCAACGATATTCATTTGAAACTGTACAGGGATAGTCAACCTACTAACCTTTAAAAGTTACAACACAATGGGGAAATGAATGTATATAGTATATTGTAGTAGAGAGTAGGACAAAAAAATGATAAAAATAAATAAAAAGGAGAAAAATAGGGAAAACAAAATATAAAAGTAGAAAAGAAAGAAAATAAAAATATACTAGGAAATATCGTGCACATAGATAATGAAATCAACACGACAAAAAGAAAAAAAAAACACACGCAACATATGGGTGACAGAAAAAAAAACACTACACATTAAGGAAAAGTCATGAAAGAAATGTACAATGGAGTGAAAAAGTGCAGTGCACCAGAAAATAGGCCAACGGTTGGAAAAGTAAAACCGATCGTTAGGACAAAAAGGTATGAATTGGGAATTTATGAAACTAAATGAAGCATACTCAACAAGATTCAATGCATTAATAAAAACCAAGGAAGCTTCTCCGAGAATATTCAGGGAATTCATGACACCCTCTATATAAAGGGGCAATGTAGGTCAAACAATATTTATTGTGAATTTTCATACTCATGAAGCTAGGGAGAACAAAGATGAGAGGCGAATAGGCAAGTGCATAGATTGAAGTAGTCAAAGATTATTCAGGAAAGAACTAACTACCCTCGATGGCACCTCCAAAGGTTGGTGCACCAAGCCAAACCACATGGAAAACATGAAGTAGTCTTAGGTCACCACAAGAAACCATAGAGGTAGAGAAGGAAATGACACAGAGAGAGGGAATCATCGATGTTGATGAAATTCCATCTCCACAGGTCAAACTAATAAGCACTACACTGGTAGAGGAAGAAGAAGAAGCCACGATGACGATCATGATGGAGATTAACCTGTACAACAATGTGCAGGGCCGCTAACTAGTATGCACGGGAAGCCCACAACAACCTGGGAGGGCCAAAGTAGCCCACATAATGAATGGTGGTGCCAATGAATGAACAATGTCTTTTGGTCCAAGAACAAAACCTATGGTAGGATCCACATAGGAGGAGGAAGGATAGGTTGAAGACATCATAGGGAAGACATAGTCAGGTGCAAAAGATAGAGAACTAGAGGCAGGGACCTCTAGCACGTGAGTAAGAAGAAAGGGAAAAGGAACCATCACGTGGTCCCCATGCAAGCATCCCAATGCCTTAATTGTGTTATTGTGCATTAGAGAGGGGGTTGCAGGCCACACCAACACTACCAGGTTGCATAGAAAGGTTGATATATGTAGACCATGATGTCTCTGATACCAAAAAATTCCTAGAATTTGTGTAGCAGGTGTACATGGAGATCCTAGGCATGGGTTCATTTGGAGACCCAATACTACAACTAAAGCAATGGTCAGTAGGCCTAGAAAACACAGGGATTCTAAACTTGCTAGAGATTGCCCACTTTGGCAGGGGGAAAGAGGTAAATAACTGTGTCAAACAGTTGATGGAAGTCCTCAATGGAGGCTTTTTATGGTTGGAAGAACCTGTCTCCATTGACGTATATTTGATTACGTTCATCACAGATCTTCCATCAATGGGTGAGAGTCTTGCATAGTACCTAGATGAGAAAACCAAAGAAAATTCTCTCGCCGAAGAGATGAATAAGACATACAAGGCAGAAAGAGGCTCACACAGAATCATTATCAAGAAAATCAATGACGCAACCACTAGGATGGCCACAAAGCTTATGGCATGCAAATTGATACAAAAATGACACAAGGAGGAGGTCCCTACAGGGGTTTTCGCAGCCGCAGCTTAGTGCGCAAAAGATACCATGCTTAGTTGGGCCCCATATTTATTGAACCTATTCTTAGACGACTGTAAGGACGCTCAAGACTTGGGAACAAAGTTCCATTACTCTTGGTTGTTGATCCTGATATCTTTAATTGGGTGGAAGGATCCTCCCTACTCCTACTTATGTGATAGAGTAGGACACTATCGCGTGACACAATATACATCAATGGGAAGAAATTTGGAACCCAAACAAAGAAGTGGCAATGATGGAACCTTTGCTCAATATTTTAGTGACATCCAGGAAAACATAGCCAACACATGGAGGATAAGTCCTAAAGTGTCATGTATTATCAAGGAGTAGACAACTTTAGGGATACATGACACAACATGTGGATCCAAGCGCACATGGATCCAACAAAAGAATGGATGCAACTTCGATTCTACATCAATGAAGAGGAGGTTCAAATGACAATGCGAGACTGACATGATGACTAGAAGATCCCAATAATTTCCAAGGAAATACCAAAGGGTAAGGAGGTAGAAGAAGGTTCATCCAAGACACCTGCAGGAGACAACACTATGCCAAAAAACCCAACACAATAGGGGAAGCCTAGTCAAAATCCAGTGCAACAAAAGAAGAATAGTGCTCCAAAGAAGGATGCATAGTCAAGGAAGAAGGATAATGCCTCGACGCAGGAAGAACAAGGAGGGGGGGGGGACACAATGAAACATGAAACCCCTTTGGCTACCACTCCATAATAAATAGGGCCACCAAAGCACCCAATTATACATATAGGGGGTGTGTGCAAGAAGTCCAAGGCCCAGAAACATATCCTAGAGCATACAATCATTGAGGATGATGTTGATATTGTCGTAAAGAGAGTACAAGATCTCACAACGGAGGAGTTTTAAGAGGCAAAAAACCAAATAGGAAGGATACATAATGAGTTGGTTGATATCAGGAAGGTTCTAGAGCAGATACAAGAAGTGCAAAGGTTTGGAAGGGGAACATAACCAATCCACCTAGAAATAGAAGTCGAGGACATGAGCGCATAGAAATAAGAAGATACCATCCAAACCATAGTGCAAGAAAGTCCAAGATTCAAAATAACATCAGAGATGTTGCATATGGACAAGGCCACAACCCAAACATCACTCAGAGATCTGACACAGGTACAATTGGTACTGGAGAAAATACCAACAAAGGCACTGTACAAATTGCAAGTCGGTGTCGCGTAAGAAATTCAATCTTGAGCAAGGATAGACATGAAATAATTTTAGGTAGATAAAATTGGAAAGGATGCCTTGGAAATGGTGGTTGAGCAGGTGAATCTTGAGACAAAAAAGGAGAAACAATGCGCAGATAATTTAGAGCAGAAGATGAAGGAATTCTTCACAAGAATTCCAGAAAATGCATAGGCAACCATGAGAAATGCAGAAGAACATATCCAAATCATTGCACAAACACTCGAGGACTAAAAGAAGGATATAAAGGAGCTTAAATAAAAATTAACCCCAACTAATCCTCATAAAGTTATTCTAAAAGGGAACAACATGACCCTGCAAGTGGAAATGATGGAGAAAGAAGATGAAAAGGTCACACAATTGTTTGAAAGGACCGCACAACTATGGATGACCTTGGAAGAAGATGATAAGTTCCAACAATTAGACCAATGAGAGGAGGTAATCAACACTACAATCCATGAGATGAAGAAGAGGAAAAATTCCATGAACATCACAGAGAAAATGAAAGGTGCCTAGGAAATGAAGATATTGCAGGAAGAACTGAAGACTACATAGAATAATAAGAAGGCAAGACATGCCCAATTATAACCTCTCCAAGAGAAAGCAACACAAATAATTGAAAAACTGGAGAAGGAAAATATGAGAATGGTTCCGGACCATGCTGAGAGAACAGAGTTTCTCAAGGATCATATCACAATGCAGAGGGTAGAATAACTCATAGGGAAAGTTGTGCAAGCTAGAGGAAAAGGAGAAGAGTTAGAAGGAAAATTCCACATCTTGGCAGAGATTGTTCAAGGAGCACATGCTACCTGAGTGGCTTAGGATGGGCCACATGCCAGTTTTGGGGGCATGTTGGGTGCATGCCTATTTTGCAGAAAGACCTATTTTTGGAAGGAGAGACCTAAATTTGGAGCACGCGCAATAGTTGGCAAGAAAGAAGCATGCAGAAAAATAAGTAAAAGAAACATGTAAGAGGAAAATCCACGTGCGAGGAGGCAGACAAGCCTAATCATATTAGGGTCAGATTTGTTTATAAGGATTATAACAACTATAAGCCTGTAAAATAGTATAAATAAGAACCTAGGAGGTCTAGGTTATGGGTTTGGGGGTTGTAAGTTTGTTGTTGAAGGTGTTCAATTATTACT
>ML835255.1:11780-23559 GCA_009831015.1 Picea engelmannii | reverse complement strand
TAGACCTTTCCTATCCCTAAAAAGCGATGATTTCCTATTGAGGTGATAGTGATAGGATACCCTTTTTGTTACGCCAATATCCCTTACTTGCATTGGGCTTAGGGAAAGTACAAAGTGTGCAATAATAGGCCCCACCTCCTTATAAAAAAGTAATGTGACTAGCTACAACAGAACTAAATGAATTAAGAACTCATTATTTTTCACAAAGAAATATAAATATGGATCAAACTTGATCTCCTTAGATTATTGAACAAGTCTTCGACAATTCAAAAAATGCATTTATCAAAAGTTTGCCTAGGTATCAAAGAAGTGTTGGCCCCATTTTATACATTAACTTCTCTTTGGTAATTAATTAATGAAGTAACAAACATAACAAAAGTATTTAAATTAACTAACTTGAGAATCAAATATTCTCAAGTGCCTATATCGATTTACTAACTTTATCCTATATACTAATAGAACACATGTTTGATCACCAATAATATAGGTCGACATATTAGATTGGGGTACCTAACCAACACTGCCAATAATTTTTTAGAAGAAGGAGGTGAATGCTTGATATGTAGCAATGTTTGGAGGCTTTTGTAGTAACCTCCAACAAGAGAATGCCACATTGATTCATGGTACTCAAGCTTGATCTCATAATCTCCTTTATCCATTTCCCATCTCTTGCTCTCTTGACAACTTATGAAAGTTGTAGTAGTCCATAACCTATTATGTAGAAATTAATTATCAGATCTATAGAAACTCTTCCAACCAAACATCCCTAATCATCCCTGTGTAACCCTCCAATCTCTTTATGCGTCCTCTAGATCAAAGGATTACGAGTGAGAGTGTTTTTCATGGATATTGCTCAACTAAAAAGAGGATGACCATGTTCTCCCATCATGTAATAACCCAACTTGAGTTCTATATTATCCCATAGTGTTGAGTGAATGACAAAAAATAAGGGGAAAATGAAACCTCAACCCATACCACTATGTCCAAAAACAATTCTAATGTATATATGAATTGTTTAGGGCTACATTAAAACCGGGCTATAAAAGGGGCTCCCTTTTCCTTAGGTTAGTAGATAGGGAATCCCACCTTTGTTGGTAACCAAGCATATCATATAAACCTTATTGATAAATTATTCTCTCACATTCAATGCATGTATCCCTCTAAGTATGGTATATGTGGGTATAAACATAAGGATTTTTCAAAAGATCTCAAATCTCCTTTATTAACACAAGAGGAACATCATATTCACCCCTCACCCATAAATTGGATAATCTCTCTACATCTTTCAAGTTTCCCATGCTTTATTCCACTAAACTTGGTGTGTTAAGAAGGAAGTAAAATATTTTAATTAAATTTCCCCCACAAAGGGGTTAGGATTCCATTTCCATCAATCAAGTACTCATGTTGATGTAGTTTACATAATAAATTATTTTCCTCTTTACCACAGACAAAGTACAATTGTAGAATTGATAAGTTGTGAGAACATTACAAGACTTACCTACAACCAAGGAACAAATATGGAAGGTGATGTGATACCCAATAGAGGGAAGCTACCCTAGAGCAGGTTGGTAACCCCAACGCAGGCTGGTACACTACTCCAGCACAGGTTGGTAACCCCAACACAGGCTGGTACGCTACTCTAGCGCAAGTTGGTAACTCCAACACAGGCTGGTATGCTACCCCAACGCAGGTTGGTACTCCAACACAAGCTGGTATATTACTCTAGTATGAAAGGTTGGTGAAAGTGCAAAACTTCTTATGATATATAGATCTGTTAGTGACAAGAAGACAATGACCAAGTATGCAGAAGCGCAGAAGAAGTGATGATGACCGTGACAAGAAGAATACCTTCCTTGCTAAGAGGGAGTGTTGAAGATTGAGTAGCTTCAGAAGATATCCTTATTTTATTGGACCAAGACAAACCCTAAAGAATATTATTATATTATATTTAATTAGGCCCTATTGTACCTTTGTAAAAGTAGGACCTATTATGCCTTGACATGTAAAACAACAAATAAAAGGTAAAGTAACAGGTCGTCCCAGACCTAATTTTAGGCTGGCCAAACCACTATTTATAAGGGAGGTCAATGCCTCATTTGCACACTCATACACTAGCTATGCAGCTGAGAAGAGGAAGTGTGCAAGTCTCAGAGGGAGATGCTACTGCAACTAGGAGGTGACATTGTGGAAGTTCTTGGTTTATCTATTGGGTATCTCTTGGTTAAGTGGTGTGTTACTCTTCCCTAGTCAAGGGTTAGAAGAGGATATTCTGCTTTGTTAGTTCTCTCTTGGAGAGAGACATTGTTCTTGGTTTGTGAATCTATATTGAGGAAGTTTGTTGGGTTTTTCCCCTTAGGGGGTTTTCCCAGGATAAATCTTGTGTATGATGTGAATATTATACTTTCAGTGATCCTTTATATGTTGTCATTATGCTAATGGTTTATAAGTAAATCAAATTAACTACTTAAGATGTAAAAACTCAACAAGGAGTGGAAAACAGCGGTAAGCAATGATGAATCCTAAAAATTCAAGGTGCTCCAACTTGCAATCTGAAGGTAGTCGGAGATGCGTTAGGGTAAGGCGCACTAGGAAAACCAAAAATTAGGCTCAATGTTTCACAGAAACTTCATTGGTCCAGAGGAACTGCAGCTGGTGTTGCAACTAACACTGCAACTGGTGTTGCAACTAGCACTGCAACTAGCACTTCCTCATCTCCCTCTGGCTCTTCAATTTCTTCTTCAATGAATCATACTATGACAAGGCGACCTCCTTTCTCCAAAAATCAACTTCAAATCAGCCTTTAAATGTCAGATGCCTTGACCTAGGGTTTTATGAGAAAACTCTAATTCTTAAATTCAGAAAATTGCATATATGATCCGGGGAAAAGATGTGCCTTACTTAGGAGACCTTCATGGTGGGTTCAGTAAGTTCTCAACGAGCTTGACAATGGGGGAAACTGAGGATCTCCCTTCCAGTGGTTAGACTGCTACGAAGGAAACCAACTATGATCCCATGTTAAAATTTTGGTATGCTTGTTTAACCATAGACAATGTCACATCATTGTCACCCAGCCATAGGCATTCACATATGCCACCCCCGAGCACAATAACCTTTTCTTATATAGAATGATTCTGGATAACAAATTAACATGGTCCCCATGATAACATGGTCCCCATGATAACATGGTCCCAACAAATTAACATGGTCCCATCAAAATCCTCGTGATAACAAAATCATATGGTCATAAAAATATGATCCAACCCTCTCTGCAATACATTCTCTAACATCCAAGCCTCATAGTGCATTCTCTAATTTCCATGCCTATCTACATTCGGTCACTTGAAGATTTCAAAGCATGTAAGAATTGTAAAATGAGTAAACATGCCTAATATAATATTAATGTGTGTGTGTGTGTGTGTATTTCCCAAAACTATTGTGCAACTCATTCGCACAGCCTGAGCAACTGGACACCCATTGCTTGAAGAAGAGACTGGCCCACTAGGGAGAGAACCCACTTACTACCAGGGCAACCCCAAACCTGGTGAAGAGACACAAACAATTTGTGAAGAGATAAGAAACAAGAGTTCTTGACCACAAGGGACCACAATCTCACAATATTAGCACAACAAGGGACCCAAATACTACCCAAATAGTGAGACCACAATCATTTATCGTTGTTGATTTTGATATGAAGATGGAGAGAGAAGAGGTGGTATTGTTGTGTTTTTGTGTAATAAAGAGATCATTTAATGCTTAGTCACTTGCATCTCTGCATGTTTCCTACCAAACTCCTTTGATTCCTTAGCCATGGTTTCCTTGCATCATTTTCATCAAGGTTTCCATGAAATTCCAAACCACCTTTCTTCATCCTACTTTTCATGTGATTTATGTTATTGGATTTGTTTGTTTAACTTGTCCTAGTTGTTGTTGAGTCTTTACTCCGGCTAATTCCTTAAGCTATAGGCCTATTTGGTCATGATGTCATTGTTTTCTTAGCCCTAAGTTTGTTTGGTGTCGATTCATTCCATTGGAAAACCATCACTTATGCATTTATATAGACTAAGGGCTTGGAATCGAGACCTACGTGTAATCTCCTTGTATGGTATCAAATTTTACTTCAAAACATGGCATATTGCACTTCATGCAAGTATATATGCATTTTATTTATTTATTTGAGGTCATCGATGCAAGAAAGTGTTTCCTTGGCTACACATTTCGCCCTCATTATTCTATCTTTGTTTTGGTTGGGTGCTACTTTGAGCATATCTTATATGCATAGAATTTATACTAGATTTTATTTTGCAGGTTGATTTATGTGTTTAGGTCGGTTTTTGGTTCATTCAAGATTTTTGTTTTATTAATATTAATTTACTTAATATTGTGCTCGAATATGATTTGTGTTAGTTTTCTCTTATTCCAGATTTTATCTAATTAAAATATCGATGTTTATTTTGTAGGTTGAATGCCAAAAATCCACTAATGTAGGGTTGGTAATGTAATATAACCTTCATATGTTTTATGATCAATGTTGGTAATGTAATATAACCTTCATATGTTTTATGATCAATGTTTATTATTGTTCTAATCCATCTTAACTATTGGTTGTTTGTAGACGTAGTTTTCCACCCTGCCTTGTCATGGTGATTATTATGAGTTTTTTTTATGATCTTGAACCCCTCACATATTAAAAAAAAAACATTAAAGTCTGGACACAAGAATTGGCAAATTTGATGTCAGATATTTCTGAAGAAAGCAACAAAAGACGAATGGTTGATTTCAAGGATCAATCGATTCAATGTATGAAATTTTCAAATTTGATGAACTCAATTGCTTGAGCACGTGCAATATCTTAATTTCATTGAATTACACATGATACATTTAATTAAAATATTGATCTGACTTCCTTGTTGGTCGCAAATGTTAATAGCACTAGGGATTTGCCTATTTATTTAAACATGGACGATTAACCTTGTCTCGTTGAAGGGATTACAAATTCATGATAATTACTTATCCCTCAAATTATTTTGATTTTATATAAAATTAATTTTTTTTATGTTTATTTTATAAGTTTAATCATAATATATGATTACACTAACAGGGAATAACTTGTTTTATGAACAGTTGCATGAGAACGCATTTAGTCTCTTTTCACCAACAATTAGAACTAGCTATACAGACAAAAAAAAAAAAAAAAAAACAATTTGAAAAAATAGTTGATTAATCGAACGGTGTGCCTTTTTGGTCAAGTATTCAACCAAAAGGTGGTTTCTTCTATGGCAGGGCGGTATTTGAAGACATTGCAAGATACCTACCATACAAATTTGATACACTACCCTTTTTATGAGTGACCTTCACTAATTCTTAAAAGCGAGTGGGATGCACTAGTGGAGGATTCTAAGGAGAAAAAGAAGAAAAAAGAGGGAATGAAGATATGAGTTGGAAAGCTAGAAAGTTAATTATAACATAATATACATTGAACGTATAATTATCCATTTTTCCTGATCAACTAACTAAATAACATTAACATGTGCTTCAAACTTCTAGTAAGCTTAAAGACACTATGACGACCATGAAGGCTAGATTGGATAAGGTTGGACAACACAAACTTGGCCTTGTAAGCTATGTTAAAGTAAAAGGGAGATATGTAAGTACTATAATTTAAAATCTTTTGTCACTAAATTGTTTCACTATTATTTAAATCTAAGTCAAAATTAATTGCATAATGTTATGATATGTAGTCAATGGAGAATAGAGAATTACTTGGTGTATATGATCTAAAAATCACCTTGAAAGGGGGATATAAAACCTTGGTTGAATTAAACAAAGGTGAGCACAAAATACTCCTACTATGAATGTGGAGGTAAATAAGTGAAATGTATTTTGAATGGTTAATTATAAATGAGTTTAAGATTTATGGATTATAAAACAATTATAAATGTTATTGCAGAGACATGAAGACGTTGTTATGGATGATATGTTCGCTACTGACACATTTGGTGGTGATCAACCAGAGGTTGACAATACTACCATATTTACTACACTAAGTATTAACCACAATAATTATGTGTAATGAAATGTACTAAATTGGGTGTTTTATCGATAATAAATTATATTTGTAATGTTCATATAATATGAATTAAGTGACTTATAAATGGTTTGCTTGTGTTAAGAATGTTGGTGATCCTACTTAGTTGAGTGCATAGAAGCATCTTTTACATTCTCAACAACAATGTCCATCAATAAAAGAAGAGCATCACGAAGAAGATGATAACATCAAAATTATGGACATGATGAAACAAAAAAACCCAAGAGGAAATAATGTGGTGGACATAGATGTGTTGTATTATTGAAATGCATCAATATATAATTACTACATTTGATGATCTTTTATGTTACTTTTGATTGGTATATATGATATTTTTATTTTTATTTCGTCTACTTTCCATTATGATGTGTACATGCATAGTGTTATAATTAAATTGGGTATTGGGGAAATGAGAGGGATTGGGTGGGTGGCCAAAGGGGCCATATGAGCTTCCACCTTCTCATGCTTGGCCTCAATAGTGTTAAAATTTTGGTATGTTTGTTTAACCATATACAATGTCACATCATTGTCACCCAACCATAGGCATTCACATATTCCACCCCCGAGCACAATAACATTTTCTTGGATAGAATGATTTTGGCAAGTCCACACTATAACCAATAGATAAACCCTAACCAAAAACACCATTGTTGCAGCAACAACACAATACCAAGAGAGCATACCTCTACTAATAGAAGCCTACATTTACCAAGAGAAGCACACAAGAGAGATACCAGAAAAACTGAGATTACACCACGAAAACTTATGCATGTTGCAGATAACAGTATAAAGATGTACAAATCCTGATTTGTGTCCAGAGGATTCTCCTAGCAAGAGGGAGAAGACTATGATGAAACACTTGCTCCAATTATCTGAAGAAGTATATATAGAACAACCATGATCCATTAAAAGAATCTGATGCAGTATGAGATTCATGGGGAGCAAATGAATCTGTCATCGTGATGGAGTAGAGGAGCTACTCTCAGAGTTCAACAGCTAAACTGAGAATGGAGTAGTCATTCTCAGTTTTGAAAAAAGCAATTGCAGGTGCAGAGTCCCAATTCCAGAAGGAACAGTTGCAGAGAGAGTAGAGGGCATACTCTCAAGTAGTGAGACAGATAGTGATTTACAGAAAGCACATAGAGGTAGCACATGTTTGTGCAGATTGAGTTGCAGCTGAGAATGTGTACCTGTTTGGTACAATGTGATGTGGAAATTTAGTTTGTTGATATATTTGAAAAACACAAGGACATATATATGTTTTGCGGTGAACACATTGTGTCAGTACATGATTGAGCCTAGACATGTTCACCTGATTATGACAAAACATGTGATGAGGTACCTAAAGGGTACAATCTATTATGGACTCATATATATCTCGGATTGTGAGATAAAATTGCAGGGCTACACAAATTTTGATTGGGTAGGCCGTGTCACAGACCGGAAAAGTACATCTGAATGTTGTTTTAGTATGAGATCAGTTGTGATCTCGTGACTCAGTATGAAGTAGACCTGTATGGCACTCAGAGGCAGAGTATGTGGCAGCATAGTCAACTTGTGGCGAAGTAGTGTGGCTTCGGAAGTTGTTTGCAAAATTTCTTGATCTCGAGTTGGAGGAAACCTGTATATTTTATGACAACCAGTGCTGCATAAAGTAGTCAGTAAAACCTAATGTGTCATGAAAAGTCCAAGCATATCAAGATCAACTACCATTATATCCGAGAGATGATTCAGAAGGGAGCAGTAAATCTCCAGTGTGTTCCTACCAACAAGCAAGTAGTCGACGTGTTGACTAAGCCTCTATCGACAGTGAAGTTTGAATACTTCAGAGACAAGATTGGTGTGGTCCAGAAGGATTTTTCTTCATGAGAGAAAGAGATGTGTTTAGATGTGTTCCCCAATAGTGGGAAGTGATGTGTTCATATGTGTTCCCCAATAGAGGGAAGTGATGTGATCCCCAATAGAGGGAAGTGATGAGATCCCCAGTAGAGGAAGCTACCCTAGCGCAGGTTGGTAACCCCAACGCAGGCTGGTACGCTACCCTAGCATAGGTTGGTAACCCCAACGCAGGTTGATACACTACTCTAGCGCAAGTTGGTAACTCCAACACATGCTAGTATGCTACCCCAGCACAGGTTGGTACTCCAACACAAGCTGGTATATTACTCCAATACGAAAGGCTAGTGAAAGTGAAAAACTTTTTTGATATATAGATCCATTATTGACAACAAGACAATGACCAAGTATGCAAAAGCGTAGAAGCAGTGATGATGACCGTGACAAGAAGAATACCTTCCTTGCTAAGAGGGATTGTTGAACATTGAGTAGCTTCAAAAGATATCCTTATTTTATTTGACCAAGACAGACCCTAAAGAATATTATTATATTATATTTAAATAGGCCCTATTGTGCCTTGACATGTAAAACAACAAATAAAAGGGTAAAGTAACAGGTCGGCCCAGACCTAATTTTAGGATGGCCAAACCACTATTTATAAGGGAGGTCAGCACCTCATTTGCACACACATACACTAGCTCTGCAGCTGAGAAGAGGAAGTGTGCAAGTCTCAAAGGGAGATGCTACTGCAGCTAGGAGGTGACATTGTGAAAGTTCTTGGTTTATCTCTTGGGTATCTCTTGGTTAAGTGGTGTGCTACTCTTCCTTAGTCAAGGGTTAGAGGAGGATCTTCTGCTTTGTTATTTCTCTCTTGGAGAGAGACATTGTTCTTGGTTGGTTAATCTATATTGAGGAAGTTTTTTGGGTTTTTCCCCTTAGGGGGTTTTCCCAGGATAAACCTTGTGTATGATGTGAATATTATTCTTTCAGTGATCCTTTATATGTAGTCATTATGCTAATGGTTTATAAGTAAATCAAATTAACTGCTTAAGATGTAAAAACTCAACAAGGAGCGGCAAACAACAGCAAGCAACGACGAATCCTGAAAATTCAAGGTGCTCCAACTTGCAATATGAAGGTAGACGGAGATGCGCTAGGGTAAGGTGCACTACGACAACCAAAAATTAGGCCCAACGTTTCACATAAACTTCATTGGTCCAAAGGAACTGCAACTGGTACTGCAACTGACACTTCAATTAGTGTTGCAACTAGCACTGCAACTGGCATTGCCTCATCTCCCTCTGGCTCTTCAATTTCTTCTTCAATGGATCTTGCTATGCCAAGGCAACCTCCTTACTCCAAAAATCAACTTCAACTCAGCCTTTAAATGTCAAACGCCTTGACCTAGGGTTTTTATGAGAAAACCCTAATTCTTAACTTCAGAAAATTACATATATGATCCGGGGAAAAGATGTGCCCTACTTAGGAGACCTTCATGGTGGGTTCAGTAAGTTCTCAACGAGCTTGACAATGGGGGAAACTAAGGATCTTCCTTCCAGCAGTTAGACTACTACAAAGGAAACTAGCTCTGATCCCATGTTAAAATTTTGGTATGCTCATTTAACCATAGACAATGTCACATCATTGTCACCCAACAATAGGAATTCACATATGCCACCCATGAGCACAATAACCTTTTCTTAGATAGAATGATTTTGGAAAGTCCACACTAGAACCAACTGATAAACCCTAACTAGAAACACCACTGCTGCAGCAGCAGCACAATACCAAGAGAGCATACCTCTACTAATAGAAACCTACCTTTACCAAGAGAAGCACACAACAGAGATAACAAAAAGACTGAGATTACACCACGGCAACTGTTGCACCACCCTCTCCAGATTTGTGCCGCCTCCTATTGCAACTGCAATTGTTGCTCCTTAGACTTGTGCCCTCCTTCTACTGAGTGAGTGTGTGAGAGTGTAAATGAGGAGCGCCTAGCCTCTATTTATACTAGTCTGCCAAAGTGTCCTTTCATGTGGAGCCGACCTCACTTTCTGGAGCCTTTTAATACTTTATTATTATTCTCTTTGGGTCGTATTCTCTTCTATGGTTTTCACACATTTGTTTAATGTTCTCTTACTTCCGGAATATTCTATTCTAAGTACAAAGGTTACACTTGGAGGTTAATACCTCCCGCATCTACCAAAACATCAACAAATAGTAGCTAACATAACATTCTCAAATCCAAAGGAAGATGAAGGGTAAAAACTTGAATCTGGGCTAGTATTTAGTGACAACATGTTATTCAAACATATACATATTTTTAATGTAATGGTGATCGATTAGTCAATATGTAGTTGACATTACAAATGTCGAATTTGTGGCACCGTGAGCTTGGCATCAATTCAACATTAAGTCCATTCAAGTTTGGCATTTGTTCAATGCTTTAAATGTTGATTTCACGTCAAATTTTGACCCCAACTATAGTAGTCAGGGGTAATTGAGCAATGGTATTGGATTTGGGTGTAAATTTTGATGTTGACCCAATGTTGTGGACATTGATCTAATGTCATAAGAAATAAATTTAGGATGTAGAAATGCACTTGTCTATATATTGTTGATCTTAGCATGGTGTCAATGTATCGATGCCCTAAGCAAGGCATTGGTATGTTGTTGATAAATTTATTCCATGCAGTGATTAAGGAATGATGTGGTACCTTTATGATGGTTGGTGTTGATGTGGCACATGCCATGTGGCATCTTCCTCACGGCTAGTGTTAACGTGGCACATGCCATGTACCACCTTCATGATGGTTGGTGCTAATATGACACACATTCCACATGGAATCTTCTTTATTCATTGTCGCCCACTGCAATTGAGGACTTCATTCTAGCTCATTTTGGTATCAAATCCCATCTTTTTGGACAAGTGGCCCCTAATTTAAAAACAAAATGCTAAAAAAGGGGGGAGGAAGGATTTCCTTTCAAGGCATCATTGCAAAATATCATGTAGGATGGTTGTCTTTGGTCCAGTCCACAATATACCTATATGGAGGGTTAATTTGGATTTGAGGATGTATCTCCATGACTTGTGAAATTTCTCTTCGTGGTTGATTCTTATTAAACCACTCAAGCAACTCCCACTTCTCCAACCACTCTTTTTCTTTCTCTTCAAGCTTGGTAAAATTTATCTTTGAAATGATTTTCCATTTGCCTTTTCTAAGCAAGGATATTATTGAGATGATAATTTCGTTAATATTACATTCTTTATCATTGAAAATTATGTTGTACATGTTCTTCTTGTTACCACACAAACCAACACCTTTGCTCAAAGTCCCAAAGATGGGTGCTAGCCTTGTGGAACTAGGAGGTTGGCCATTGTCACCTCGCCAACTCTCCTCTGCACTTAAGGCTACGGTAAATGGAATCATAACTGAGGGTGGCTTCCCTATGGGTTGCTAAGCTTAATGTGTGTAGTATATAGTGAGACTATGAGAAAGTGTAGAAACATAAACTAAATGGAGAAATGAAAATGGAATTACATGGTTGGGGAGTGGTGGATAAAAGGGAGATTTGTGTCTTTAATTTCTTGGGCAATGGGGTCATGTAAGTAAATCTTAGAGGGAGGTTCTAAAGGAAGATCAGGTGGTAGCATACAATCAATCGATATGCAAACTAAAAACCTAATTTGGTTTTTTTATTTACAAGTGATATGGTGGAGAGGGGCTATAAAATATCCACTACTCAAAGCAAACTATAAGGTGGCCCTTAGCAAAGACTATCTACAAACACAGCTAATCAAGTGATATAGGGTGTGCGATGTTTCTATCTTGAAAGTAAAGGATACAAAAGGCA
>ML835255.1:0-11662 GCA_009831015.1 Picea engelmannii | reverse complement strand
CCCCCTTTGACCCCATTGCCCAAGAAATTAAAAAGACTTTATGTGGGTATTTTTATGAGCGACTCTTCTATGGAAATCGTTCGACTCTATTTCCATTGGCCGCTATCATATGAATGTGCAAAGTCGTGGGTCCGCACCTTTATTTGGCTCACATGGAAATCATTCGATATGAGCGACATGGACACGCTATGATGGTGACTCATTACAATTCAATAGCGTTGTAATAGAATTATATGACTTTTACTTTATGACTTCACAATGGAAAGAAAATATAAAAATGGTGCATTAAAACCTTTATCTTGGTTTTAACACAAGTCTTCAAAAAAATGCAACAAAGGGGTGGTCCCTTTGCCAACTTGCCCACTCACATGTAAGGATTTTGCACAATATGCCAAAAACATGTGTTAGTGCTAGGATGAACAACATAAGCATTTGAGATGAACCATACCATAATCTAGTCTCCTCAACCAAAATCTTACCACCATAAGCAAGTTGAATATGGTCATCATCACATCAAACCATCTAGGAGCGATCACCATCTAAGAACCAATCATCATTTGCCACCATGAAAGCAACTAAGGACACCACCAAGTTCACCAATATCATGATCCAACCCATAGCATCCCATGCACCATAACATGTTCAACCAAAATGCATCTCAAGCCCATCATTATTCCTGCAAGTCATCCCTAAAATATTCGTCATGTGATGACAATCACAATTTACCACTCATGTGATTTGAAGGGTAACACTTCCAGCTATTCCAAAATACAAAACTAGGAAAAAGAGTATAAAGCCTTGCAAGGAAGGAATTGTTTACAAGGGATACTAGGAACTCAGGGCCTAAAGCATTGAAGGTGGAATCCTAGGTGAAAGGGATGCTATAAAGAGGAAGGATTTTGTCCAAAAAAAGGGAGGCTCAAATTTCTTCAATTTCTTTGCAATCCAAAATTAGATGTCTAATTGTTTCCTCAATTTGTTGGAGAGGGAATACCATGAGGGGGGCCATGTATACCCCTTTTCTTAGAGATTTTGTGATAAAAACGTTATTATGAGCCCCTAGCCAAAAGAAAGCATTTATTTCAGAAATGACTAATTTTCCCCTATCATGTTGTGCCCATTTAATATATGTGTTAAACACCTCTCTCAAGGTATCATATCCTTCCTTCAATGTAAATGTCATGGAACTATTCATTTTCCTTGATTATTGTATCTCTTAAATTTGATTGCAAAGGAGACAACATGTCAACCTCTTGAAGGAAATAAGCATTGCATTGATCATTAAAGGTGCCCACTGTGTCTTAAAAAAGAGAAAATTGAGGAACCCAAAGTCATTGTCATCATTGGGCTCCTCTCACCTTCTATAACTAACCAAAACTTGTATAGATTCAAAAAAAATTGCAAGTCCTTTCCTTTCAAGGGTAGTTTATTGCTCAAAAGGTTATGCCTTGTAATAGGGAAGGTCATTTCTTAAGCATACTTGTATAGATTCAAAAAAAATTGCAAGTCCTTTCCTTTGAAGGGTAGTTTATTCCTCAAAAGGTTATGCCTTGTAATGGGGAAGGTCATTTCTTAAGCATAATGAAGGGAAGACCATGCGTTGCATAAGGGAAGACCTTTTCTTAATCATAGTAGGAAAGACCATTGAGTAGGCATACAAACACACTACCCACTATAATATAGCTTTCTCCTTTTTGATTCATTATCACATTATTCCTCAAAAGGTTATGCCTTGTAATAGGGAAGGTCATTTCTTAAGCATAATGAAGGGAAGACCATGTGTTGCATAAGGGAAGACCTTTTCTTAATCATAGTAGGAAAGACCATTGAGTAGGCATACAAACACACTACCCACTATAATATAGCTTTCTCCTTTTTTATTCATTATCGAAGTGTGAGGAACACATCTTTACTAATGGCAATGATGCTAAAATTAAGATTAAAAATGAAGCAAGTAAGAACTTTGATTGAATAAAAATAGCAATATGAAAGGTAACCTAGCAAGCGAAAACCATTAAGGAGCTCCAAGGTCAAAACAAAGAAAATCCCTATCCATGTTTATGAAAGATGGCATCGCGGGACTCTTATTAATGATGTACCAAATAAAAGACTCAAGTATGTCAAAGAAAGAACATTTACGAATAGAACTGCATCAAATAATCAAACATTGAATGATTTCCCACCTTCAATGTGCCTCTGTAACACATTTGACACTTTAAAATTCCATTTTAGTGCATTTTTTTAATGCCCCGTGCATCAAACAAGGTTCAACATGTCAAACACAAGACAGGTCCCACATGTGTTAGACACATGGGACCCATGTACCTACATGCATGGGATACAAGGGAGATCTAGTACATAACCTGTTTCATAGGTACAAAGTCTATGACACTCAATTAAACTTGGATAATATTTAATACTTACATACAAATGACAAAACTAAAAGAATGAGCATGGCATAATGAGCATGGATGCCATGTTGAGAGCATGTGCCCAAAAAATAAATGGGAAGGATATGTTTTTGAAGTTTGTGTATATTCACAAATATTCAATCATAAGTATGACATTTGTACAGTCATGTATGGATATCACCCCTTAATTCCCCGTGGATTTGGCTTTAAATAACTTTAATGAACCCTTCAATTCCCCATGGATTTGGTTTCAAAGAACTTTAATGAGAATACACAAGTTTCTTAAAATAAGATACAAGATTAATTAGGGATATGTAGGTAAAATACAAAAAGCAAGAGTAAACTTATGACAATGCACTAGACTTTAAAAGCATCCCACACTTTGAAAATGCTCCATGTCTTCTATGTTCACTAATTAAAGAAAGCACTATCCCATTTTGATCATGTGTTGCCTAATTATATAGATAGGTAACAAACTGAGGCGCAACATAATATAATATGAGCATGGATTAAAGGCTTTGAAAATTCAGAAATAGTGTGAAAAAGGAATTACTTGTAGAATGAACTAGAGAAAGCAACCAAATTAACAACAATGTACTATCCTTGAGGTTGATTTTGTTGATTTTTGTTGATATTTTGGTAGTTGTGGGAGGATCTTTCCCTCCTAGATGACCTTTCTTAGATGCGGAGAAGATTCCGGAAGAAAGAGATCTATTGGACAGATGTTGAAATACCCTAGAAGAGAAGTCGGCCCAGAAGAATAAAGTATAATGAAAAGACATCTTCCCAAAAGAGAAGTCAGCCCAGCTAGAAGGACAAGAAGACTATAAATAAGGAGCCGCCATGGCTCATTTGTACACTCTCACATTCTCCCAGCTACATAGAAGCAAGGAGCAAGTTTGAAGTAGGTGACGCAGTAGTTGCAGCTGCACAGTTTATTATTGCTCAGTCTTTTGGTATCTCTCTCTTGTGCACTATTCCTTGAGGAGGTGCGCTACCTTTGTATGGTGTTGCTACTGCAGCTGAGGTGGTATTTCTGGTTGAGCTAACACTTGTGCTAAGGTTTATCTGATTGGACTTTCTTTGTGAACGAAATCTATCTAAGAAAGGTTGTTGGGTTTTTCCTCCATTTGGGATTTTCCTAGGATAAATCTCTTGTGTTCTTTCCTGTCTGTTGTTTATGTTGCTACTGCTCAGTACATGATATATATGTTAATGGTAATGAAGTAAAAGAACACTAGTAACATTAATTCTTTGTAAATAAGGAAAATCCAACATGGTTTCAGAGTTGGTTACCTTCAGAACAGTTTAACCACGGGAAGAAAGATCGGTACAACAGCACCCTGCAGTTGCAATACCTTGTCAAGCTCATTGAACACTTTCCCAAGGACATTGGGGATAATTCTTGTATAGAGCAATGCGCCCTACTCTAGCGCACCCCCTGAAACCCTAAACGTACAGTTTGGTGAAGTTTGAAGAATTGAGTTTTTCAGGGGCTACAATTTCTACCAGCGGAAAAAATGTCTACCAGCATGAGAGTAGAAGACAAATTGGATGGAGCAGATAACTTCAGATCCTGGAAGCACAGAGTTCTCCTCATTCTAGAAGAGAATGATCTATTAGATCATGTAATGAAAGATCTTCCAAAACTTGAAGATGAAGAAGAAAAAACAAAGTTCAAGAAGAATGAGGTCAAGGCCAAGAGGATCTTGATAGATTCAATCAAGGATCACCTAATACCCAATGTATCAAAACTGAAGACACTAAAGGAGATGTTTGATGCCCTAACCAGACTGTATGAAAGTAAGAATACTAGTCAAAAGCTTACTTTGAGGCATCAACTCAGAAACGTGACAATGAACAAGTCAGAAACAATGGTCAGTTATTTTATGAAGATCTTGCAGGTCAAGGATCAGTTAGCAGCTATTGGAGATCCAGTAGAAGATGCTAAACTTGTGACCACCACACTCATCGGATTCCCTCCCTCATGGGACCCATTTGTCCAAGGAATTTGCACAAGAAGGAGATTGCCCAAGTTTGACACATTATGGTTAGATTGCACTCAATAGGAATGCAGGTTGATATCCAAGACACAAAAGACTAATGAGGATGAAAATCAAGCACTTGTTGCCCAAGTGAAGAAGAGAAAGAAAAGGTAAGAAGGCAGCCTGAAGAAGTCTAAGAGACCTCATTACAAGAAGGATGCGTCAAAGATCAGATGTTACAGTTTCTAGAAGCAGGGACATTATGCCTTTCAATGACCAGATAGAAATGAAAAGGAGAAGAAACACCATGCACATGCAGCAGATGTCGAAGAGCACTCAAAGGCATCAAAGGATGAAGAATTTGTCTTTTAGACAATGGTGTTTCCATATGAACAATAGAAGGAAAATCAAGCAGAAAAACAACACCAGACTCCAGGTTTGCATATCAGGTTTGATATTTTATATTTTTTTTGCTTAAGAAAGTATTGTACCTAGGATAGCAGTCTTTAGATCTTTATTATTTGCTATTGCTATCAAATGTTTAGGTACACCTGAATATTGTCGATACGATTACCATTAAGAAAATGCTCATTGTTAATGATATACTTGTCTGTAAGATGAAATTGATCTCCTCTAGGAGATGTTCTTGATTACTAACCATTCCATGGAGGTTACCATGGAAATGTTGTTCTTGTCTCTTGTTCCGGGCAGGTCACAGGTGATAGCTCTGAGAAGGAGTTATGATGACGGTTGCAGGAGGCAACTATTTAGACAGTCTCTAGCCGAGACATAGAACTGTGTACATGAACATACACACCCATGTGAAGTAGAAGACGAAGAAGAGTATCTCTTATGGAGATTGACTGTGAGGAGCAAAAGGCTCCAAAGATGACCGTACGGTTAATTTGACCACTCTTCATATCATCGGGAAGAGTCAGTGCTGCTAGAAGGGCCTACCTAGAAACGATGCACTAAATAAGCATGTTCTCACACAGATACATGGCATTAATAATCCATACTATGAAGAGAAGCAAATGACTCCACCAATGGTGAGGCAGGCGGCCCCACCAAGTACCAGCTCAAAGGGAGTCAACCCTTAGGACCAAGTAGGGAGGAGCAACCTCCCAACATAGTCCATAGGAGATCAGACTTCAAAAGAAGTCAACAGATACAGCGGAAGCAGGTGGCTCTGGAGATCGTATAGACTCAGAGGGAGTCAAGCTTCAGATGGAGCATGCAGATTCAGAGTGAGCCCGATCTCAGAGAGAGTCAGTGGCTTGGAGACTTTCATTCAGAAAGTATTCCTTCTCAAATTCAGATAGGAGAGAGAGATGTCTTCCAAGACTGACAGACATGTGCCATGAGTTGAGGAGGCTAGATCGAAGCTTCAAAGGCTTCTAGGAGATGTGATATCTCCTGGGAGGATTCCCTTGTCTCAATAGACCTTGTTGCAGTAACAAAGGAGGCAGCTAGTCAGAAGCACTGGGATATAGATTTTTCCTCAATTCCATAAACCACGCATGTTTTCCATCTATATGGCATTGATGAGCAATATCATTGATTCAGAGCCTTCCACCATTGAAGAACCTGTTGAGAAGCAGGAATGGAAAGATGCCATGATGGAGGGGTATCAATCCATCATGAAGAATGATGTGTGAGAGGTGATTTTGAGACCAAAAGGGAAGTCAGTAGTGACTTCCAAGATTGATCTACAAGATCAAGCATGTCGTGGATAGCAGCATAGAGATATACAAAGCTTGATTTGTGGCATGAGGATTCTCCCAGCAAGAGGGAGAAGATTATGACGAGACACTTGATCCAGTAGCCAAAAGAAGTGTACATAGAGCAGTCACAAGATACATGAGAAGAAATCTCATGTATGCAAATTGAAGAAGGCTTTGTACAGGCCTAAACAGGCACCCGGGACATGATATGCCAGATCAGATAGTTATTTGATGATCTTGTGGATGGTTTTCCATTGATCCTATATGTGGATGACCTGTTTCTTACAGGAGACGAGAAGCTCATAGTTGGGTGCAAGAGGGAGCTCTCTTCAGAGTTCGAGATGAAGGATCTAGGTCTGATGCATCACTTCTTGGGATTGGAAGTGTGGTAGAGATCAGATGAGATTTTCCTTAGCCAATGAAAATACACTGTTGAGATTCTACAGAGAATCAGGATGATGGACTGCAAGTCCATGACCACACCCATTACGATAAATCTGAATCTCTTGAGTGACAAATCTTCAGATTTGGTGGATCCCACGATGTACAAACAGTTGATTGGATCCTTAATGTACCTGGTTAACACCAGGCCAAACATATACTTTGCAGTGAATACCTTGAATCAATACATGGTTGAATCTAGACAGGTACATTGGATGGCAGCAAAGCATATGTTGAGGTACCTTCATGGTACGGTTGGATATGGATTGAGATATGTCTCAAGTGAATATGTGAAGCTATAGGGATATAGAGATTTTGACTGGGCAGGGAGTGCAATGGATCGAGAGAGTACTTCTGGATGTTGTTTTAGTCTGGGATCAGGCATGATCTAATGGTTGATCAGGAAGCAGACATCAGTGGCACTCAGTACATCAGAAGCAGAGTATATCACAGCAAGCGTGGCAAGCCGTGAAGCAGTGTGGCTCTGGAAGTTGCTAGCTGGGATATTTGATCTAGAATTGGAGCCAACTTTGATACATTGTGACAATCAAAGTTGTGTGAAGCTTACTGAGAACCATGTATTCCATGACAGGTCTAAGCATATAGAGATCAAATATCCTTACATCTGGGACATGGGGGAGAGAAGAGTTGTGGAGCTCCAGTACATATCCACGGACGAGCAAATAGCGAACATTCTCACCAAGCCCTTGTCAAGAGTGAAGTATGAATACTTCAGGGACAAGCTTGGAGTGTTGTCGAATGTCCACCCTCGTTGAGAGGGAGGTGTGTTGTTTCTTCTCATGCCGACTAACCCCTTTGGCCAAGGGTTCCTTGGATCAGTCACGTGAGGTGAGTGAGGGGGTAATGCACTGTCAGACCTACTAAGAGAAGAAACATCACACACATAGTCATAAGACTATGGCAGAGACTGTGTGACTCCGGACAGTAGTTGTGTGCTACTATAGTGGTTGTGTGCCACTGGCAGAGATTGTGTGTCTATAGACAGTAGCTATATGCTACTACAGTGGATGTGTTCCGCGAGCGGAGGTTCTGTGACTTCGGATAGTAGTTGTGTGCTACTTCGGTGGATGTGTTCGACAGGCGGAGGTTGTGTGACTCTGGACAGTAATTGTGTGCTACTTCGGTGGTTGTGTACCACTGGCGGAGACTGTGTGTCTCTAGACAGTATTTGTGTGCTACTACAGTGGTTGTGTACCACTAGCGGAGACTGTGTGTCTCTGGACAATAGCTATGTGCTACTACGGTGGATGTGTTCCACTGGCAAAGGATGTGTGACTTCGGACAGTAGTTGTGTGCTACTACAATGGATGTGTTCCACTAGCAGTGACTGTGTGTCACTAGACAGTAGTTGTGAACTACTTGGCAGCAGTTGTGATTTATTGGATGACATTGTAGTAGCTATGTGCTACTAGTTGATTGTCATGGAGATTACCAAATCGTTTGGATGTAGTTGTGTGTGCTACCATTTGATCGCAGAGACTGTGCCTAATGATTCGAGCTAGTGAAGGCATTGTAGCAGTCGTGTGCCTCCTAGCAGATTGCAGAGTAGTCAGTGGACTACCAGATGAATACATTGTGAAAGATGCCTCCCTAGCTAAGAGGGAGTGTTGATGTTTTGGTCGTTGCAGGAGGATCTTTCCCTCCTAGATGACCTTTCTTAGATGCGGAGAAGATTCTGGAAGAAAGAGATCCATTGGACAAATGTTGGAATACCATAGAAGAGAAGTCGGCCCAGAAAAATAAAGTATAATGAAAAGACACCTTCCCAGAAGAGAAGTCGGCCCAGCTAGAAGGACAAGAAGAATATAAATAAGGAGGTGCCTTAGCTCATTTGTACACTCACTCACACTCTCCCAGCTACACAGAAGCAAAACGCAAGTTTGGAGTAGGTGACGCAGTAGCTGCAACTGCACAGTTTATTATTGCTCAGTCTTTTGGTATCTCTCTCTTGTGCGCTACTCCTTAAGGAGGTGCGCTACCTTTGTATGGTGTTGCTACTACAGCTTGGGTGGTATTTTTGGTTGAGCTAGCACTTGTGTTAGGGTTTATCTAATTAGACTTGCTTTGTGAACGAAATCTATCTAAGAAAGGTTGTTAGGTATTTCCCCCATTTGGGGTTTTCCCAGGATAAATTTCTTGTGTTCTTTTATGTCTCTTGTTTGTGTTGCTATTGCTCATTACATGATATATATGTTAATGGTAACGAAGTAAAAAAGCACTAGTAACGCTAATGCTCTGTAAATAAGGAAAATCCAACAATTTTTCTATATGAGATAATATGTGAGATCGATGATATTATTACGATGATGAGTGTTCCATATATAGAGAACATATGGTGACCATCCATGAAAGGATGCATCCCTTGAATAAAAAATAACTACTTATTTGTTATATATATTTATACCTTGTATTATAAATATCATGTCATATATTATATGATATATATATATATGGAAGAATGCCTTCCTGATGTTGTCCAAACATCAACACTCCCTCTCAACAAGGGAGACATTCTTCATCATGCCAAAGCTTGTCTCTGAAGTATACAAACTTCACCCTAGACTCATGACACTTGTCTGTCAGTCTTGGGAGATGTCTCTCTCCCACCTGAACATAGGGGAAACTCCTTATGTGGCTCTCCCTATGATCCAATTGACTCACTTTGAGATCAGGCTCACTCTAGGTCCACATGTGAAAGTACCTCAAGCACCTTGAGTCCATATTATTCCTTGTCATGATCAAGGAAGGACTACACATGGGCCCATTTACCACAAGTGCACCTTTGTAATAAATGCATCCTATCTCCCTTGGTCTACAGCCCAATCTAGGAGAAGGTCCACCCAATGCTTTCTCGGGACATTGTAGCAAAAGGTTTGTCACACATGGCACTCCCATGTGGACTTCTAGAGGCTACTCAATCTAGAAACACTAGGGTCAACTCCCCATAGTGTGTAACTAGAAACACTAGGGTCAACTCCCCATAGTGTGTAATGCCAAGGTCAACTCCCTTGGCGTGTCCTCATGTGCTTTCCACAAGGGATGTTTCCTCATGTGCTCTCCACAAGGGACATTGGGCTATATGCCCAAACCCACTTATACCTCTCAGATAAGTATCCTCACATATTAACTCAACTCAATCATAGAGGAGTACGATCTGGAGAATGTCTCAGGAAGTTGCAAAACATTAACACTCCCTCTCAACAAGGGAGGCATTCTCTACCACGCCAAGTGTGTCACGGAAGTACTCGAACTTCGTCCTGGTAAGGGGTTTGGTAAGAACATCAACAACATGTTCATCTATAGGAAGGTATCGCACCAGTACTTCCTTCCTCTGCACCATGTCACAGATGTAGTTGATATACACAAGACTTGAGCTAGCTCATCCTACAAGGGGTGGTCAGTCCCTTGGGGCTGATCAGGCTAAGTCATCTTCGGCCATACTTGACATATCGAGGTTCCCTCATGAAACCAATGTCTAAGACATATTGAGGTTCCCTCATGGAACCAATGTCCCACAAGACATATCGAGGTTTCCTCGTGAAACTAATGTCTCGGTTCTTTCATCTGACCATCTGAGGCACGTCAGGATGAAATCCACATTCCCTCCTACTAGTCCATATAGGACCCTCCGGGGAGAATGTCTCATGATGATGCCTCAAACATCTCTAGGACACATCGAGGTTCCCTCATGGAACCAATGTCCCCCAAGACATATTGAGGTTTCCTCATGAAACCAATGTCTTGGTTCCTTCATCTGACCATCTGAGGCACATCAGGATGAAGTCCACATTCCCCCCTACTAGTCCACACAGGAACCTCTGGGGAGAATGTCTCATGAAGTAATCATATCAACATTCCCTCTTAATGAGAGAAGACATTCGCATCAACAAAGCGATTCACCAACTAGCCAACTAGATAATGGAAGACATCTGTCAGATGCCCTAAATGTCAGTAATTTGCTCGTCTGTGTGTTGAAGCCTAGATGCTTCATCTGCACCATGTCTCGGATGAAATCATGCGAGAATGTAATGATCCCAAGCCATTATGCCAGGAACATCACTGTTTTGGGTGTCTTTTAAAACTTTTTCTGTGTGAGGTATTTCGTCAAACACTTTACTGACCTACTTGTTTAGATGTGTTTACTTGCAGGATGGCCTCTTGATTTCGGCCTTAGGGTGTACTGATGTGTTATATATGTGTTGCAGCAATAAATAAGAAGATATAACCATGGAACATACCTCAACCATACGCAATATGATAGACAAGACAGAACATCTCAAAACTGCTTTTATTCATGAAATAGAGAAACCTGCTACAATGAAGATGCCGATATGGAATGCTCAACAAATGGCCAAGAAGATAGACAATAGAGTTGCAACAAAATGCTCCAATAGAAGACTACAATAAGCCTCCAAAGGTTGGATATACAATGAAGACTGAATACAAGTAGATCTGGGCCGTAAGAATGCTAAACCCCCTAGCAGGAAGGTGCCATGCCCTGCTGGATAGCTGAATCTCCTCAACAATTCGGCCCTGCTGCCAAAAGTGTCCAATCACCCCAAGAAATATGCCAATTGATAGATCGAGCAACTATAAGGACAACCCAGGTGCCCAAATCTCCAAAGTCACTCTCAAACCCTGTGGATCTGAACTCCTCCACTGAATGGTGCGCCCCCCTGGATGCATGAAACCCTAGATAATTCGGCATGGGTGAATGAGGCCTCCAAACCTCCTGAAACTCTCCAAAATGATAGATCAGGCAATCACAAACCCCTAGAAGAAGTTTCAAGGTCAGATATGAGGTATAGCCTCCTAGATCTGCAAATCACTGATCACCAAATCATCCTCTCTCTCCCAAAGTAGTCCCAACCTGTAGATGATGATCTAGCCGTGGTAACTCCTCAAGAATGGACCAAATCTGATGTCCAACGCCCTGCAATGAATACCCGGTGATAGAATCTCCAAAAGCCCTGCCAATCACCTGCAATGAATCTCTCTCCAAGAATGGTGCACCCCCCCTTGCTGGAAACCCCCAACTAGTGCGCCCTCTCTCTATCTGCACAAGTAACTGATGTGGAAT
>WSFP011285816.1:0-48624 GCA_009831015.1 Picea engelmannii | reverse complement strand
GAGGCTGAAGTGGCATCATCATCATCATCTTCAGCAAGAGGCTGAAGTGGCATCATCATCATCAACTGCATCGACATGGATTAGTATAACACTAATACATCCTCATCATCAATAACAACACAAGGTTGATACAACATCAAAAGTAGTAATATCACAACACAAAGGCTGGAAACACATCATCATAGCACGAGGTTGGCAACACAACACAAGGCTGGAAACACATCACAACATTAAGCCGGCACATCATCACAACAATTAAGCTAGCACGTCATCACAACAATTAAGATGGAAACACCACAACAATTAAGCTGGAATCATAATACATTACTAGACTGGCTTTACGTCACAACAATCAAGATGGAAGCATGGTACTCGCCTTGATTTTCGTTACAACAATTAAGCTGGAAGCATGGTACTCATCTTGCTTTTCGTCACAACAATAAAGTTGGAAGCATGGTACTCGTCTTGCATTTTGTCACAACAATAACGCTAGAAGCATGGTACTCGTCTTTCTTTTCGTCACAACAATAAAGCTGGAAGCATGGTACTCATCTTGCTTTTCGTCACAGCAATAAAGCTAGAAGCATGGTACTCGTCTTGCTTTTCATCACAGCAATAAAGTTGGAAGTATGGTACTCATCTTTCTTTTCGTCACAACAATAAAGATGGAAGCATGGTACTCGTCTTTCTTTTCGTCACAACAATAAAGCTGGAAGCATGGTACTAGACTGGATTTACGTCACAACAATTAAGATGGAAGCATAGTGCTAGACATATCTCAACACAAAAACTAGACTTGCTTTACATCACAATGGTTAGGCTGGAAGCACAGTACTAGGCATATCTCAACACAACAACTAGACTGGATTTACGTTACAGCGGTTAAGCTGGAAGCATAGTACTACGCATATCTCAACACAACAACTAGACTTGCTTTACATCACAGCGGTTAAGTTGGAAGCACAGTACTAGGCACGTCTCAACACAACAACTAGACTGGCTTCAACTAGACTGGCTTTACGTCACAACGGTTAAGTTGGAAGCGCAGTACTAGATATATCTCATCACAACACTACTCCCCCTTTCAAGGAAGGTCCTTTCGGACTATACCAAGCTTATCTCGAAATTGATCAAACTTTACACGAGATAGAGGCTTGGTCAACACATCGACAACCTGTTCATTCGTGCTAACGTACTGGAGCTTTATGGCTCCTCTTTGCACCATGTCATGGATGTAATGATATCGGATCTCTGTCATATTTATGCAACTTTGGTTGTCACATAGGATCGTGGTGCTTCCATCTCTAGGTCAAATGGATCGATCAACAACTTTTGAAGCCATATAGCTTCACAGCTGGCAGAACACGCAGCAATGTATCCTTATTCCGATGTACTGAGAGAAATGTTGGATTGCTTCCTACTCTGCCATGAGATCATGGTTGATCCCAAACTGAAACAACATCCTGAAGTGCTCTTCCTTTCAGAGACACTTCCAGCTCAATCTGAATTAGTGTATCCACTCAATGTGAAATCATGATCTCCATCATAACTGAGACCACAATCTAGTGTACCTTTAGGGTACCTCATCACATGTTTTGTAGCAACTAGGTGAACATGTCTGGGTTCTACCAGAAACTAACTCAAGGTGTTCACGAAAAAATAGATATATGGTCTGGTGTTCGTTAGGTACATCATCGATCCAATGATCTATCTATACAACGTGGCATCAATCATTTATAACAAAGTGTCGACCAGTAGCTTCAGCCTCGTTTCCATGGGTGTATTCATGGACTTTCACTCTAACATGTCGAATCTCTTCATGATTTTGACTGCATACTTCCCTTGGTTAAAGAAGATCCTCTTTGGACTCTGCCATACCTCAAGACCTAAGAAATAATGCATTAGGAAAAGGTATTTCATCTCAAATTCTGAATCGAGCCTCTTCTTACATTCGGTGATGAGATTTTCTTCTCCATTTAAGAATAATTCATCCACATACAACAACAATATCACTGGCTCATCGTTCATAACCTTGAAGTAGAGGTTAGAATATTCTTTACTCTCGGTAAATCCCAAGCTCGTCGGGAAACTGTCTATCCTGCCATACCAAGCTCTGGGAGCTTTGCTTCAATCCATACAGAGCCTTCTTCAGCTTGTAGACATGAGACTTCTTGTCTTCAAATTCAAATCCTTGAGGTTGCTCTATATACACTTCTTCTTCGATGACACCATTTAGGAAAGTTATCTTTACATCCATCTGGTGTAACTTCCACTTCATCTTAGCTACAAGTGCTATGATGGTTCTGGTCGAAGTGTATCTGGCTATAGGAGCGAATGTCTCTTCATAGTCAATGCCTTCATTTTGAGAAAAGAAATGAGTGACGAATCTTTCTTTATACTTCTCAATACTTCCATCAGTAGCATGTTTTATTTTGAAGAGCCATTTGGAAGATACCACATCCTTTCTCTTCGGTCTGGGAACTATTTCCCATACATCGTTCATAGCATCTGCCCATTCTTTCTTCCTAGTGGCTTATTCAAAGAAAGTAGGCTCTTTCTCTAGGAGATCACACATCAAAGCCATATAACTGGAGAATGGCTTAGGTCTCTTCACCTGTCTCATGGTTCCTTCCTTAACACCATATTTCTCTCCATCTTGAATAAGCTCTCTTGCCCAATCAGGCTTTCTTTTATGGGAGATCGTCATCTGAGGAGGTTCTTGAAATTCTACTATGTCATGATCTTCTAGAATTTCCTCATCAGGGGAAGTTACGACTTCCCTCACTGGTTCTACAGCTCTGGGAACCTCCCTCACTGGTTCTATAGCTCTGGGAACCTCCCTCACTGATTTTGCAACTCTGGGGATTACGAGTTCCTCTTCATATACTTCTTCAAGTTGTCATATTCTTGATTTCTTAAGCACTACATCTTCATCAAAGGTCACATCCCTGCTGATCTCTTATAGGATATACTTGGTGTTGCATACCAAGTCTAAATATGAAATATTGAGTCAGGCTTCAAACGAGGTCTGCTTCCCGTTCTAATGTTCGGTCATCTTTGGAGACTTCTGCTCCTTTTAATCAATATTCATATGAGATACTCTGAATCTCAAGAGATAGCTTCTCCTTCATATTCTTTGGTGCATGAGTGTATATGTTCATGTACATAGTCTACTTCATGTCTCATATAATTTGTTTCCTTCTGCAACCTTCACTGTAGTTTTCTCAGGGTTATCACCTGTGACCTGAAACAAGGTCAACAAAACAACAAGCTAGAATAATATCCTTTTGATAATAATAGATAAAGAAATAGCATGAATAATCATCACAGTAGCTCCTTTAGAGCTATTATTCGTGGCTTGTCTGAAGCAACGATACAAAATAAGAGATACACTATGAAATGAGGTCAACACTCTTATAGTGTTGTGATCGAACATTCCTCCATGGTAACCTGGAACTAACACACAA
This sequence comes from Picea engelmannii, assembly GCA_009831015.1. NCBI lineage: Eukaryota > Viridiplantae > Streptophyta > Pinopsida > Pinales > Pinaceae > Picea > Picea engelmannii. Next base: position 45,157 of record WSFP011285816.1, on the reverse strand, counting down.
GGTTTCTCCTAGAGGAGGTGTTAGTTGTATCAGGAAAATGAGTACATTAAGTATTTACCTCTATATGCTCACATGCTACCAAGTATAATACTTTACAAATACTGCTATCTCAACTATAGTGGTTACTTGTAAAGAGGTAGTCATCAATTTTTCATGTGTACCTTTGAATCTTATCAACTTAATTAATCAAACCTGGAGCCTTGTCCTCAAGAATGAGTGTGCTTGCTTTTCTTCCAAGTCTCCTTCACTCAAGATGACGAGTGTTTTCTTCAACCTTCCTTTTGTACTAAGACAATATGTAATCTTGACAGAAGGTTGGGTTAGAGGATAAACTCTATGATCTCAACTCTTAATCCATCTAATACCTTGACTCAAATTTTGACCAAAGGTTAGAATGATGGTCATAGCTACAACATGCAACACTGATCAAAATAATGTCATAACAAATATATGCATATCAGAATAATCACACCTGGGTTGCATCATTCCACTAAATGTGTTGGATCTATGGCAAGAGATCCCTTCTCCTGCAAATACCCTTTAAAGATTAATCATTTAAACATGTGTGAGTACATACCTCTGACGACATTTGCAGGTAGAGGCACGATCTAGTAGCAGCGGTAATGATCACCAACTCTTAAGAACTTCAAGGGTGACTACAACTAGTACTATGGTTGCAACTACAACCGATACTGCAACTGCAATTAATACTGCAACTAGTTCTAACACTGCAATTGCAACTGCAACTTAGGGTTTTATGAGGAAACCTAATTTTTCAAACTTCAAATTTTGAAATTCTAATCCGGGGAATAGATGCGCTGAGTTGAGGCGAGTGAGCTGGTGCAGTCAGATTTCAGAAAATCCAACTTTTACCCCCTCAAATTTGACCAGCAGATTTATGGACCAGTGCTTCTGGTTTTCTGGTACTTCTAGTACTCTGATACTTCTGGTACTCTGGTTTTCTGGTTTTTTGGTACTTTGTGAAAACTAAGGTTTCACTTTCCGTGAGATCTAGCCACTGAAAAGTTGCGCTGAGGATGCCAAAGTGATCCTTGAGGAAGGGCCCACTTTTCTAGATGGTTTTGGGGCTGAAATACTTCTTCAATAAAAATCCCTAATTTGCATGTACGACAACAGTGACGTTTTTCACTTTCTCTTATGAAAGATGCTCTCTTCAGCTTAGCTCTGATACCATGTTAAAGTTTAAGCTATTATTAGATTTCTTTGAATTTCACTAGATAACAATAACATAAGATAGGATCACTGAGAAATACACAATCACAAGAGATGCATCATTTATCCTGGGAAACCCTCATGGGGGAGAAAACCCAGCAAAAACTTCCTTATTATAGATAGCCAATACAATGCCAAGAAATAACTCAAACAAATACAGAAAGTCCTCTCCCAAGAATGTGCCTCTCTCTCTCTCTCTTCTCCAACTGCAGCTCCGAAATTTTCTCCTCAAATGAACAAGTGAGTGTGTGTCTAAGTGAGGCACTAGCCTCCTTATTTATACAATTCTGGCACGTGTGGAAGTGTCTCTTCACTGGCAGGGCCGACTTCTTCTTCTGGGTGGTTATAACTACCTTTAATATATTTTGGGGCCTCTTTAATATATTTTGGGGCCAAATTCTTATTCTGCCTATTACAATTATACTTTAACCAATCCACAAAAGGGGATTTGGGCTTTTACAATAGCTGACATGATCAATCCGCAATAGGGGATTGATCTAATGAATAATACCACAATAATAATTAGAATACACTTTGCAGTTACATTATTTCAACATTATGAAGTATCTATCCATGTTCCCATTTAAAGTAGTATCCATGAAAAGCAGCATGTGTTCAGTTTGACTTTAGAAGAAGTCTTCTTCGAAAATAAGTCTTAAAGTATCCTAGGTTCTCCATCTACATCCATGATCTTATGATAAAAGGAAGAATTTGGAATCTTCAGGGCATGGAATATATAGAAAACTCCATGGACCCAAGAGCTAAAGTGAAACATGGGGAAGAACATGAAGATTCCAAGAAAGAAAGAAAATCCAAAACAACAATTTATTATATCGAGAATCACAAGACTACCAGCTTGGTTTGAACCCACTAGAAGCAATCAAGAATAAGTAATGGAAGTTATGTTGAAGAACAGTATATGTAAGAAATTGTGAAAAAGGGTTATGAATGGAAGCATTGCGAGATTCATAACTAGAGGTTCTTCCAGAAGGAGAATACTATGATAACAACATGTTCCTATAAACCAAATATATCTCTATCTGAGCTATTATATCTCTTGCAGTATCCATGGATTGAAGTTTACATCAGTTGGTTGTAAAATATTGTTCTTCCCAATAGAGAATTTGAGGAAGAAGCTTATGCAAAGCAATCTCAAGGTTTTGAGGTATACCAAAAAGAGACCCATGTATGCATATATAAGAAGACCTTGTATGGATTCAAACAAATTGATGCAGAGTATCTCATATACAACAGAAGTGTGGTGAAAACTTTCTATGAAAGAGATAGTGTATCAGAATAGTTACTCAGAAGTCTGGGATGATGGATTGTTAATCCATGGAAAAATCTCATGATGAGAGAAGAAGTTCTACTTGGATATGTTTCAGTTTGAGCCTTGCCACAATGTCATGAGCTAGAAGGAAACATAAGTGTTGAATTTGACCATGATATATTGTAATGATCAGATCTATATGAAGCCTTCAGAGAAAACCAGTGTTCCATAACAAACCAAAGTACATTGAGATCAAGCATTACATTCTTTGTGATGAAGTCCAGAAAAGAGAAGTGGTTCTCCAATATATCTCCACAGATGAGCAGATAGCAGATATTTTGGTAAAGCCTTTGTCCAAGATGAAAAAGTTTGCGTACTTAAGAAATAAGTTGGAGCTCGTGGAGATGACTTCCCTATTGAAAAAGGAACAGATTACTCCCAGATTTGGAGGGAGCATTGATGTGTTATTGATTTATGGACAGTCATTTTTCAGTTCAAAAAATGGTCCAGGATGAGCAGTTCCTTTCCATTTCGGAAAGTGGTTTGAAATTTCTGACGGACAGACATTTTCCAATTCGGAAAATGGTCCAGATCGGACAGTTATTTTTGTAATAAAAATGGTTCGATAGATTGTTTATGTACCATAGAAAATGATTCCACTTGTGGCCATTGTGGGGGAATGGTCTAGGATAGAAATTTTTCTTGGTATTCACTCTAAGTAGTGGTCAATTAAAATGGTTTTCCTCGTTGTATATTCATTCTTTCAAAATTCACAGTTGTGACAGTTTCAAAGAATGGTTAATTTTAGAGGTTGGTGCAGGACAGTCATTTCCATTAGGAAATGGTTCGAATAGTCATTCCCTAGGGAAGACTCATTCTATCCAGGTTGCACTATGATTAGTGCCGGAGGAATGGCCCAGTTAGGTGAATGTTCCAGGTTTAGCAATCAAGGATAGGCATTCCCTACAACAGACTCATTCTCTCTAGGTTACACTATGATTAGTGTTGGAGGAATGGACCAGTTAGGTGAGTGGTCTAGGCTCAGAAATCAGGGACAATTATTCTTCTGTTCTTGAGAAGAATGGTCCAGATAGCCTATGGATGGTGTTTTACTTTCTTAGGGCATATTCTCTTCCATATCTCGCAGACGTGACTGGAAGAATGGCCCAGATAATTCAGTTTATATCATGATATTATTTCTATGCATGTTGATATTAGATGATATGATTGCTTTGGAGATTGTATGTCTTTGGACAGTAGATGTATGCTACTGTGGTGGATGTATTCCACTAGTTGTGACTATCTGTCATTGATTAAGTAGTTGTGTGCTACTTGGTGTGGTTGTGTACCACTGGATAGTAGTTGTGTACTATCATGGATAGACATAGTTATGTTCTATTGAATGGCATTGTTATGATTTCCATGTAGACTATTAGTAGTGTTGAAAATGATTATCAGCTAGATGGATAGTCAGTATGTTGGTGGACAGACATTCACCAGGAATAAAATGGTCCAGGACATTCATTCTTCTAGGATGTATGTGTAGATTAGAAGAATAGTCCTTATAGCCCATGGTGTGGCTTCCAGCATCTGTTGGAATAGTTATTCTTCTAGGACATATATATGTATTAGAAGAATGGTTCTTGTATCACTCTCTGGAGTGAGTTACTTATTCAGTATCATGCATGATTACTCATATGGAGTATGGCTTCAAGATATCATGCATTTGATGCTATCAGATGATACTTACCATGATGATGGTGATCGTGATATAATCATGAGATAGCCTATACGGCTATGATGATGTTACTAATTGAATGGTATGTTTGTGATCAAGACCATTGCCTTCAATACCTCCCTAGCTAGGAGGGAGTGTTGATATTATGGTTGCTGCGGGACGTATTAACCTCCATGTGTAACCCTGACAAGAATAGGATATTCCGGGAAGAAAGAAGAAACCCTAAAGCACTGGACATAACCCTAGAAGACAAGTTGACTAAAGGAAATATTTAATATTGATTTTTTAGCCTCCAGAATGAGAAGTCAACCTAGACAGATAAGGGGGAGAATTATAAATACAGGACGCCAGATCTCATTTGGAACACAAAGCTTGCAACTGCAGAAATGTAAAAGTGTGCACTGCAAAATTTGAGTAAGTACGCAAGTCTGGAGAGTAGCTTCAATTGTAGCTACTGCAACCTGTGTTCTCGGTTTAGGATTTGAATTTCTATTGGTTATGGTTTGGACTTTGGGCCTTGTGTGCTAGCTCTGGAGAGAGGTACGCTACATTTATTGGTTATTAATCCTAGGGTTTTCTTCCAGAATTATGTTCTGTCAAGGTTAAGGTGCTCGGGGGTGGATTTGGCCTATGCTTAGGTGACAATATTGCTATATTGTCCATGGTTAAATGAGCATGCCTATTATTTCTAACACCTCTTGGGTGAGGCATACCTACTTTAGGGAGGGAGGCCCCTTTCAACCACTTTATCATGTTTCTATGCATATTAACATTTTGTTTATTTTGGTGTGTTGTTTGATTGTTAGTTGGACTTAGGATTTGTTTTAATATCTCAAGTCTTGAGTCATCGTGGATCCAGACCAGCTTCCTCGCAGGTCTCTCTGTTTGTTAAAGTTACCACCGCATCTTGAGTATTTTCCTTCTAAAAGGCGTAAAGTTATCAAATATGGTACATACACCTCCACCTACCAGACTTGTGGGCATACAAGTATGAGTACTGAGTCGAGTCATAAATATACTAGCAATCCTTCAACTCCCATACCTACTATAGTTAATGGTACTCCTTTGATGCCTTCAACCACCATGGTTGTAGTGTCGAAGGTTCCCATCATCACTCTTGTCCGACCTATAGTTAATAATTAACCTATATTCATGAACCCTTTTGGGTCTCTTTATCATTCGTTGGGATACAATACTCAATACATCCCTACGGCCTCTAGCCATTTTCATATGGTATGCCAAATTTCACATCGCAATTTTCATCCTCCATTCCAACATCTAATATGAATACTAGTATTGGAATTGGGGGCATGGCTCCTCCGCATATTCCATTCTCGTTTGGAGGTGCTCATATTCCCCAAATGACTCCTACGGTTGGAATCCTACCTCATTTTCACCCCGGGTCTAATTCTGGTCTTAATGCTCTTGGATGGAGTAGTCAACCTGGCGGACAAGTTGTTGCTTATCTTTTTTCCTTTACACCTACCTCCTCCACATTGATTCCGACCAAAATGTTTGGCATAAAAAATCCACCTCTATCCTTCGGATTCACACCTAGAGGAGGTCATTTTCACACTTTAGGAAACCCCCAAACTGGAGCTACTCTGGCTGGGGGAAATATTTACAAACCTCATCTTAACATTCTTAGTGGAATGGTGCCCAAACAACCCTTTATGAATTAGTTCAAATGGGGGTTTTACAATCCTGAACAGGGCCATGGTACATACCAGAACCCTAGATGGGTTGTGATTCACCAACAACAATATTTCCTAGGAGCTTGGGGCCAGATGTAGCAACCATGTCTCCATTTTCTATCCACGATCAATTTTCTAGAATTGTCAAGATTAATGAATCACCCTGTGCATCATGAACTGACATGGCCCCCCGTCCCCTCCAAGATTCCTTCGGATATTCTGAAATTCAAGGGAAAGAATGGTGAGGATCCTAGTGATCACATCACTAATTTTTATCTTTGGTGCTCTTCTAACTCCCTTAATGATGATTCTATTCATTTAAGATTTTTTCAATGCACCCTCACAGGGGTCGCAGTGAAATGGTACATAGAGATACTGAGGGGGGCATACAAAACTTTTAATCATATGGTTGTATTCTTCCTCAACCACTTCCAATTGTTATTTCATTATGATGTCGACACAGAAATTATGTCGGCCTTCCACCAGGAAAAATCCACCCATATCTTAGATCACATCCAAGAGTGGCGTAGACGGAAGAGGTTGATCAAAGCCTACATTCCTCCATAGTTCTTGTTGGAATGGTTCCTTAAGTATTAACAACTTTATATTTCGATAGATGTTTCTACATCCGGAGTTACATATGAGGAAGAAGTGATTTTTAAATCCCATCAGTTAGATCTTATATATGCTCAATCTAGGATGTTATACGAAATTCTTCCTGGCACACCGAGGTCAAGCCATGACCCTAGACAAAATCCCGGGCCTCATACCAATGGAATTGTAGGATCCAAAAATTTTAAATCTACAGACTTTGTGACAAGCTAGTTGAAAGAGTTGTCTCTAAACCAGACTGTAGGAGGGAAAGCTTCGTCTGTGTCCTCCACTCCCACTTAGTCGGCAGATATACATTTTGTGCGATCGTCGACCAACCCGAATGGTAACCAGCAACCAAGAGGGAATAAAAGGAAAGAACGTGGTAACAATCGTAAAAATGGGAGGAATAATAATAATAATAAACCCAAGGACAACATTAACAATGAGAAATCGAACAATAATGTTGGTGAGGGCAAGAAAGAAAGGTGGCAGGCGAAGTTTCATTGCAAGCTTTATACTCATGATCACCTTACCCACTTGTGCCCCAAACTCGTGGAAGCTGTGAGGATTTTATCTCTACCGCCCATTGTGTTGATTAATCCTTTTCTGCGTAATCATCACATGGCCTTGATCTCCTCTAATTCTGGAAATGCGGCAAGTGGAATTCAAAACCCACTGCCGCAAGATGGTGACCGTCTATGCATCAATATGGTCAAGTCTCAGGTTAATGTAGCCACTCGGTCTCGCGATTATATTTCTTCACGGGATGTTCCAGGTCTAGAGTCTCCCCCTCCTCTGGAGATGCCTTTACAGATCGAAAAACCAAAGCCTCTGCCTCGTATTCCGAAAGGAGTAATAAAACGCTCTACCCACAACCCTAATGCTAGAGCTACCCAGAATTACTCTATTGTTGAGGATCTATTTCAAACCCCTTGCGCAATGTCGTATCTGTAGGTACTCCAGACGTGTCCTTCACAGAGGAATGTCTTATTATCTGTGTTAAGATCTATAGACCCCTATGGCTCTAAGGTTATCAAGTTTGGCGTCACGTATATGAATCCTCGCTTTCCTTTCCATGTGGCCTTTCAAATACATGTGGATTACTCAAAGTATTCCATCAAATGTATTGTTATTGATGAAGGCGTTGCAATGTGTGTGATGTACCTAACCTGTTGGAAATTCATTGGCTCTCCAACCCTCTCTCAATATCTGACCATGTTGACTACATTTGATGGTCATTCTTTCCTTCCCTACAGTATTATTCTTGCCTTTCTGGTCCAGTTAGGTGAGAAGACAGTGGAGGTGGATGTCGAGGTGGTTGATGCGCCCCTTGACTATAACTTATTACTAAGGCGTAACTGGAATTATGCAATGATTGCAGTGGTATCGTCTGTCTTCCATACTTTATGTTTTCCTCACGATGGGAAAATCATGATGATTGATCATTTGTCCTTTGCGTATGCTAGCCCCAATGCATCAGTTAGACCATCAATCCCCGTGATCGAAAATTCTCAGCCGACAACTGAGAATATTGGTGTCGAAATGTATTCCTCCCTTATGGATACCTTTGATTTCATTGCACCAATTCATCATATTTATGCCATGTCTTGTAGGTATGCTTCATCAATGAGGTTTGTTCCTTTCTGCACTTCATATTTTAACGATCCTTGGACCCTACCTTCCCCAACCATGTCTTGTGAAGGTCAGTCATATATTGGAATGGCAATGACATTATCGGTGGCAAAGATAGAGTATCAGGTTGTTCTCAACTCTATTGTCGACCCATATCCTGTCTCCTCACAGACGGACGAGGAGGATCATGTTCTCTAACCCATATGGGCCACTTCACCATATTGCTCACATGATTTCCTCGACGACAATTCACCTTCGGATGAAGGGATCTTATAGGCCATGAGTGGTTCTGATAGGCTATGGGATGATATGCATCATCAATGTTACTTTCTTCAAGACCTTGTTAGGATCGAACAAGATGATTTTAGATCCACCTTGAGTGAGATAGTCGGTCACGTCGTAGTTCCACTTGATACACATGGCATTTATGCTACAGTAAATATGGTGAGTATCTCTCCTACCATCACGATCAATATCTCTTGTATTCCTAGTAAATTTGAAAATATGTATATCGGTGTGGATCGTTCACCTGAAGAAATTCAGTCATTCGCTCGGTCATACGAAAAGCGGCCAGGAATTGACCCTTGCTTTGGATGTGAAATACATTCTCTTAGACTGGAAGTTAAGCTCCTACCCAACACTTATGATCTCGAAGAACGCCTCGTATGCCTACAGAGCCTAGATGAGCAGCGTCGAGATGTCTCTACATAAATTGAAGAGAATAAACGACGTGTCAAGGTCCAGTATGATAAGTTTGTCTATCCTCGGCAGTACGTTGAGGGTGACTTGGTCCTATTTTATGACCAAGACAAAGAACCACTGGGGGTAGGCAAGTTCAACCCCATCTGACATGTTCCTTATACCGTGCGATGTGTATTAGAAAAAGGAGCCTACGAATTAAAATATTATGAAGGGAATATGTTGGTTGAGCCCGGGAATGGGCTCTACTTGAAAAGATATTACGCTTGAGCCCCAAGCTTGGGCGTAACTCTTTGTATACTAATGTATTTTAGTGTATATATATATTTTCCTTTGTGTCATCAGCTTGATTATCAAGTTTTCCCTTAGTTGGTAGATGTCAATAGAGTCGTCGTTTTAATTAGGATTCGTAGATGATGTTTGTCATCATACATAGAACTTGGCTTATGTCGCTTGGGTCGTTTACTCACCCGAGGGTCAACTGGTGTCTTCGGGTGGAGTTTGTCTAAGGCCATCAATGAATAATGTGGTTGAATATAGCGTCGTTATAGAGCTTTTATGTGATGTCGTTTTACATGGTATTCGTTCTTTAGAAGTTCGCCTGGACTCCCAGTTAGTAGTATGTCAATTGAATGGTAGTTACCGTGTGAGAGACCCTACTCTACTCTGACGATTCCTACGGGTATGACTTTTAGAATGGCATTTTTTATTTTATTACTTATCATCACATACCTAGAAGTTCTAATTATGTATCTTATGCATACACTAATTATTTTTTAGATTGGAATTTGTCACATAAATAAAGCAAAGAAAACACATTCACCAATGTACACATTGTAATATAAGTAAATCCGAAGACCAATGTTTTTTTATATTTCATCTCTCCAAAAAGTATGGTGTCATAGTACAAAATTGGGGATCGCACCCTCAAAATACATATACGTCCAATCAATACAATAACCACAACATCTACACCTGTGGCACCGGATGTGTGTCATGATAACATAGTACAGTGTTTGCAAGACACCGGAAGAGTCGCACCCAAGAATGGGGCAAGCCTACCACCTGTCGCTGCATCACCTCCGATAGATCCTCTACCTAAACCATGGGAATTCTTTACATCAAACAAGACAGATTTCCCTGCATGTTTTGAAGCACTCTCGGTGTCTCCTCCTACTGGATCATCCCCCCGGTGTCTCTGCCAATGTCGTGGGAGTTCGTCTAGCCTATGCGGACCCACATCTGCGTAACAATACATTTTTAAGTTAGTACTTGACATCATTCAAAAAATATTTTTGTTTTTCTTCTACAAAAATACAAAAAGATGAAATATTCAAAAAAAAAATTCATACCTATGTCTCTGTAGGCAGAACCTGGTGGTAATGGCATGTCTGGATCTCCTCTAAAGTCGATCCCTACATATGGGTAGTTGTCCAGAGCTATCACCTATCGACGACAACAGAAGAAAAACTCATCTTTGTAGGGTGTTGGTACCCTACCACCCCCCAACCGCCTCATCACCTCATTCCACCATGCCATGGTTGGATCATGAAGTTCATGCGAAACAATCTCGACTCTAGGGCCCAAGCCCGAAACCCACTTGAAGAAAAAACTACACAAGATAGACGCAAACCCAAAGTTATTCTTTCTACTTTATTTACAGTTTGTTACTTGGCTCTTCATGTTGCTCGATGTTACCTCTTCATGCTCTCTTTCTCTCCACTCTAGCACCATCCTGCAAGTTTAAAATCAATTTTTGAGTCAATATCATTTTAAAAATTCAACTCACAGACTTGTACGTGATCTGCAACTTACACAGTCATGTATAGGGTTGCATATACGCGGTTTGTTTTGATAACAGTCATTTATAGGGATGTGTATACGCAACCCGATGATCTACAACCTGCGTATACCCTAGTTTCTAATTTATGCGTTAAAATACTCAAGAATTGAAGCCTAAATTAAAATTTTAAAAAAGTAGAAATTAAGAGAAGGGAAAGAAGACTTACTTGGTCCAGACGGTTGTCAATTTCGTCACTCGTATCTCCCACAATCGAGAGTTGAAGATCGGAGGAAATTTGGTCCAAAATGCACTATTTGGGTAAAAAATACAAATGATATGGTAAATTGGTTATTTTTTTACTATTTATAGAAAACATTTACCCACTTTGCATAGTTTTGCTTAATTTTTTACCTAAATGGACTAATAGTGCAATGGAGAGAGTTGGTTTTTCCAGGGATTCTTGCGGTTCTAGTGTTTTGTTGCCCATTCATGACTTTGGCAGGTATATTTCTTTGACCAGCATATAGGATAGGTCGTCCATCCATTCTTTCATTTTGCATTATCCTATGACTACGATCCATATGCCTTAGGTACGAACCCATTTATTAGCAACACGGAACCTCCTTATTGCTAATAGAAGTGTCGTTATTGAATGGTCGAGACTTGCCAAACATGGGTGACCTAGTTAGAACCTTTGTGCCATTCAGTGCCCACGCAGAGATTTTTTCCGTAGGAACAGGAGTCCCTTATAACTATATGACTTTGTGTTCGAACCTCATTTATTACTCATAAACATGCTGACCTATACCTATGGGACTCCCAACGAGTCTGGTTTAAACTCTTTTCTTACTCTGTCAAAAAAATGAAAATATTGTCGAGTGAACTTGTCTCTTTCACACTCATAAATTGGATTTGAAAGGACACCTATTTGGTGTATGTTTAACCCTTTTTCAAACCAAGTAGACTAAATTTATGAAAAAGGACATTCTTTGGAGTTAAGTTGTAATTGCATCTCATTCTCTTGCTTGCAGTATTGAGCCTATTTCTGGTTCTCTCTTTCGCATTATAAGCCTACCACCTCAGCAGTTTGCATCATCAGCCAAGCAAAGCCTTGTTTATATCATTTGCAGCTTGACACCCTATACCCCAAGAGGAAACATTTCCCCAAGTTTCCATATCTCACATGCACCTCCTTGCATTGAGCATAGGTATGTTCCACTTTTGGAACTAGTTGCTTACTCACGACACATGTTTCCTCCTCTGTATCACAGCATTCATTTGACTATGAAAAAAACAAAAAAAAATGATGAGCAGGAAAATAATATTATCTCATGTTGGTTGCAGTTGTGTCGCCTTTGAACAAAGCACAAAATTTTGAGTCCACTTGTCATCAAAATTTTTGGTTTAGCATGACCTTAGAAAGTTGAGCTTGTTACATAGAGTTTTCTCCCCTGACTAGTTACTCTTCCAGTCCCTATGGAGAGTTTGATTGGTGCCTCCTACATCAGAAAGTTTCATCATTAAGTCTATGCTACCAAAGTCATCCATATGTCTCATGCTCTTGTTCAAAGGATGTTTATCAACCAGTGTTGGCCATTTCTCAGAACTCTTGACTTTGCATGTCGGCCATACCCTCAGTGTTTCTCATAATTACATTAAGTTGTAGTCATACTGTGCACCCTGGTCCTACTTTCCTTATGGGTAGGTAACCTTGAACCCAGCAGTCGACATCTCCTCATTGGTCATTGACTGGGGGGTTTCCCTTGTGTTTGATGACAAGAAATCTATTCACACATTGGGATTCGTGCAGTTTCTTGGATGTCATTAGCCTTATTGGTGGTCTCCTCATCTTTGTCAGTAGTTTTCCTTATTGGCTGCTATTCAGAGGGTCTTTTTTCGTGCACTATTTGCATTTGGTGCATGCAAAAGACGCACAGGGTCATTGGTTCATGAACATGTTCTTCATACGAGTTCCTCCAAATCACCAAGATATTGCTTTCTACCTTGTGTTGATTGATGAGAGATGGCTTAATTCTCTCCTTTCAGCGGGTCTCCTTCCATCGAATTCAGCTCATCTATTCTGGAAACGAGGCCTAGAGTCCTTTGAGTTCCTAGAGGATTGCATTCATCAATGGCAGGTTCTCTTGTCATCGACAGTTTGGAATACATCAATGTTTCTTGATCGATGGATTCTTCAAGTGTTCGACCTCAACACCTTTATTCACACATGTAAGAATGTACTCGGTTCCTTGATACCTACTTTCATTATCGGTAGGTTGTCTCACATTTGTTAACGATATACCTTAATGACCGGTAATCAAACGAAGTCTCATTGTGATTGACCTCAACTCCAATATTCACATGATGTAGATTTGCACCTTTGGCAGATCATGTAGAAGACTTGAAGACATCAATTCATAGTCGCAACTTTCTTGAGTTTTTTCTATCATTCATTGGACCAATACCTATATGACTTCAATGATCATGGGAGATCAGATTGTACTCCATTATATATAGAAATATTCAGATTGATTTTGATACTGGTTTTCACTGGACCTTGTTCGTGACTATAACAGCCTATGGCATGTATCTACTTTCGTATTTCCTATTCATGGCCATGAACAATTGTTTGGTATACTTCCACATGGATCTGCAGTGTAATTCAAATTGGCATCCATGTGTACAAAGTCATTACGGAATGTAATATTCTTATGAGAAACTAGTTCGTCGAGTTGGGTCTCCATTACTCCACTTTTGGGAATTATAATGTATTTCGTCCATCGCAGATACACATTAGGGGGCATCTTTTATAGCAAGATTTGTCTCACCCCATGCAACTTGCTCAAAAGGCCTTTTCCATTTCCCTATGCAGACTTGAAGTCCCTTTTTGTAGTTCCCAGAGATTAAAATTGTATTTTTCCACATATACGCGCCCTAACAACTATACAACATGTGTATACGTAAGTTGCACCATTACAGCCCGCGTACATTGGGTTTTGTGTCCAAAATTAAAAAATGGTTTCGGGTTTCCATATCACATCATGAGATCCATGATCCTTGACCTTCCATATAGTGGAAAATTTTTGACTCGTCCCTTCAGTTCCATTTGAAGGCTATAAATGGGCCATATTCAAGTCGTGGAAGAGGGGAGAAGAATTCAACTTTGAGAGCAAAGTTACTCTAGAGAAATTATTCACTTCATATTGAGCCTGCATCCCTTTGTCCTTTTAAGTCTGGACACATTGTTCATCCCCCAAGTTGTTCCCTATTTTATGGAGAACCTCATTGTCTCTCTTATATGAGCTTGCCTTTGGTGGAGGATTGAAGTGGTGGAGGCCCAGTTGGAAAGGACTTAGTTTCTCAGTTCTGAACGTTTTGACACGGAAGTTTGTCATTCATACACTTATGTTGATTGCATTTTAATAGAAATACTCTTTTCTCGTCCAATCAATGTCTTGCAAATATTTGAATTGTTATTCCATGGGTGTATTTGTTATGAATATTGATGGATTATGTTATTATATGTGCTAACTTTATATATTATCACCTTATTCTTGTGTATCTTGGTTTTTTAGGACAAATAACATGTGTATATCTTTGAGTCAAGTGCTCAACGGTGGACTTCATCGAACGTCTAGACGAGGCAGGCTCTTTATCTTGTCTTGTTAGCATATTTGTTTATATAGCATACTTGAGATTAGAGTTGATTTCTGCAGTCATTTCCGTCTGTTGTGGTTTACCCCATGCCATAGAGTGATTTTCCTTGTAGCATGTGCCTCCTCTAGAATGCCACCATCCAAAGAAATTGAAAGTCTTTTATTTATCAAGTAAACAACAATATTTATAGTATCTGCCCAAAACTGTAAGGGCAACCCTGCATGCAATCTCATACTCCTTGCACACTCCATGATGGTCTTGTTCATCCTTTCTAACACACCATTTTTGTGTGGTGTTCCTGGAACTGTCTTCTCTCTACAAATCCCATGGTATGGACAATAATCATCAAACACCTTGTTACAGTACTCACCGCCATTGTTTGATATGAGACACTTCAACTTTTTTCCTGTCTCATTCTCAACCAAAGCTTCCCATTTCTTAAAATTATCAAAAACATCATATTTGTGTCGAATGTAATAAACTCAAGTTTTTCTAGTTGCATCATCAATAAAAGTAACATAATAACGAGAGCCACCAAGAGATAATACATGAGTTGGTCCCCATACATATGTATGCACAAGCTCTAACCTTTCACTCTTCTTTTCTTTTTCGACTCTGAGAAATCTAACTCTCTTTTGTTTTTCATAAACAAAGTGCTCACAGAAATCCAAATCAATTTGTGCAATATCTGGCAACACATTTATTTTGTGAAGTATCTGCATCCCCTTCTCACCCATGTGTCCAAGCCTATGATTCCACAGTGTTGTATCCACTCATGTAGAAGCTAAAGAGATATAAGAGTCAGTATTACCAGTACATAAATACAATGTACCTATCTTCTCTCCTTTTGCTACCATCAGTGATCCTTTGGTGACCTTCCACGCCTTATATGTAAATATAGATATCAATCCTTCACTTGCCAACTGCCCAATTGAAATTATATTTTTCCTTAGATCTAGAACATGTCTTACCTCTTTCAACAACCATTGGTTTCCATTCTTTTTCTTTATTTGTACCTTTCTCATTCCAACAATTTTGCATGGTGCATCATCACCCAAATGAACCTATCCAAAATTACCTTGAACATAATCTATAAAATGTTTCCTATGAGATGTGGCATGAAATGAAGCCCCTGAATATACTACCTAAGACTCAGAAATATTATCTACAAAAAGAATCAAAGCATCTTGTAACATATCACTTGCTACATTTTCTTCCTGATTTTTCTCATGTTGTCCATCTCTTTGTTTCTTTGGAGCTCTGCGGTATTTATTCAGATGTCCTTTCTTCCCACAATTCCATCACTCTATATTTCCCAGTCTAGATTTGGATTTGCCCTTCCTAGAATTACCAATGTTCCTTGAGCCCTTTCCACTATCTTTTTGTCTTCCCCTGTTCTCCACAGTCAACGCATTACCTAATGTCTCGCATGTGCTTTTCCGTCGCATTTCCTCGCTAAGGATAACACCAACAACAACATCAAATTTTAGATTGTTTGAACCGGAGATAGAGTTACTTACAGCCATGACCAAGCCATTCCATCTTTCTGGCAATGAGAACGGGATTAGAAGAGCCATGACCTCAACATCAAAGTCCACTTTTACATAACTTAGTTGATTAGTAAATGTATTAAATTCATTTAAATGATCTATAACAGAACCACCTTCTGACATATTCATATTGAATAATCGCTTCATTAAAAATACCTTAGTGGACATCGAGGGTTTTTCATACAGTTTAGCTAATGCATCCATCAACTCTTTCCTTGTCTTTTATTTTGAAATATTGAAATCCACCGATGTCGCTAGGCTCAATCGTATCGTTCCTAGTTCCTTTCTGTCAAGAACCTCCCATTCTTCATCATTCATGGTCATCGGCTTCTTTGTTATTCCTCCCAATGGTAGGAATAGATCCTTCTGATATAAATAATATTCCATCTGCATCTTCCATAACTGGTAGTTTTGGCAATTAAATTTCTTGACCCTAAACTTTCCATCTTTCGCCATTGCTCCCACTTGAACCAGGAACCCTCTTTTCTTGCGAGTTACCTTTCGCTCTTATACCAGTAATTAGAAAAACAGGGTGACGGATCAATAAAATAAAACAAATGTGGAAATAAAACACTGAAGATACACAATACAATAGAGACATAGATATACGTGTTTCACCTAGTGTGGGCTACGTCCACCAAAGAAATTGCCAGGTCCTTCCTTTATTATTATCCAACAAATGAAGGGATACAACCTACAGCACACCTTTTGTAACTTCCTCTTCTTTCTCTCGCAATCTCCTCTCTCATAATACAATAATCACACTCATACCCAGCCGCAATACAATTCCCTCATAAAAGAGGGTTACATTCTAGGGGGGAAAACCCTAGCATAACTTCTACCATTAGATCTACAACCTTATAATGAACGGTTCAGATTCACTACGAAATTACAATATTTTACAAGGCAATTTTTTCCAATATTTTTCTTCGAGGGAATTGCCCCAGAATCCCCCGCTAGGAGGGGCTACAAAAATTGTTGTCACCCCCCCTGGACCCTCTTGGCGACATTTGTGGGGGGAAATCCCCCCCACACCCCCCGTTAGGGAATGGGGTCCAAGCACGGCTAAAACAAGCCTCTAAATCAGGAAGATAATCAGGCTCCACAACCAATAGGACAGAGAATGGTTGTCAAGCTAGAAAGCATTGAAAAAGGCCATTGTTGTGACTTGAAGACCATGTGATATGCCATGATAGCCATAGATATGGTTGTGTTGTGTTGAAACTGGCCTGAGGGAAGCATCGACAAATAAATCATGAGGGACGCTTCGGTTATAAGACTTTATGAAGTATTTGAACTCTTCCTGTGTGAGAAATCCTTAGCAGGAAAGATGGATCCCCCTAAGGACTATAACACAAAGAAGGTGATTCCTGAGCCTAGAAGGTGACTGAATGCAAGTAAGAGGAGACTCCGATAACTCTTGTTATATATTGATTGGTATCATGAGCATAGTGGGTATGTCAAGGAAAACATTGAACCGAGTAAATGTGACAGCCATATGGATGCAGATCCATGAACTACACGGATAAGTATTGTGCTAATATGTAAATATTCCTCTTGAATTATGGACATCAATAAAATGTGTTTGTATGAAATTGTGATTACTATGCTTGTTGTTTTAAATTGTTGTAGGCATGTGATAAATTCCAAGAGTCTTGGAAAGAACCAAGCCAAGAAAAGGAAAACATTGTTGAAGCAGTTGAAATATGGAAGCATGGTTGGTGTTGTTGAGATACAAAGAACACCGAGGATGGTGTTCCTTTAAGGGGGAGAGGAATGTAACACCTCATTTTCCCCAATATGTAAATATATGTCTAAATGTCGCCATGAGTCATGGACAGAGTGTTTAATGCCTTGGACCATGATGAATAGTTAAAATGATAAAATGCATTTTGATGATAAATAAAAGAAAATGTTGATGGGTGGAGAAATGACACAAAGATGATGCCATGAGAGGAAAATGGTGAGGAAAATATCCTTGCCAATTCAATATTCAAGAAAACCCAGATTGCCCATTTTTTCCAGAATTTGAGTTAATGAAGGAAGTTGGTAGTTGAACTACCAACTTCCCACAATTATGGGAAAGAATGGGGGGTTGTACCAGAACTTCCTTGCTTCAGAAGCATGGGAAGAAAAGTATCCATATGCAAACTTATGAACTGATATCAAATTTGGGAAAAAAAATTGACCCACGAAATTAGAGAGGTCAAAGGGTGGTAACAAACCTAGAAATAGAGAGGAGAATGTGGAGAAAAATTTCTATGGTTCATAGAAAAAGAGAGGGAAGTCAAGTTCTTTGGTTTATGAGTGAGAAATAGCAAGTAAGAATCTCTAAATCAAGATGATAAACAGGGTTTTGAATTATGTATGTGTAGTTGTGCAAGCTAATTGTTGTGACTCCCTGAGTTAAGAGCAGCCCCCCTTGCTTGGTGGAATTGGAGATATATCTTGCTAATTTTTGTTGTTAAAGGAGATTGGATTTCATTTGTTTACCATTGTTAGTGAGTGATAATTTCTCTTATGTCATCATCTTCTGGATAGGGGTGGCTAGCTGCAAGGATAGACAAAGATAGTTGTGTCAATGGTTGGGTGGAAAGAGGCTCACCCATCAACAGTGGCCAATTTATATTTCACTCTCAGATAAGTGTTTCAATGTTTTGTATTTACCATGATAAGTTCCTTGATGCTATGGAATTTATTTTTTTGGTTATACAAGAATTTGATATTATGTTCAGGTAGTAAAATTGTTGTTTCATGTGCTCGGTTGATTGCAAAATATGAAGGGAGTTGTGAGAAATATATTATGATGTTTTCCCTCTGACTATATATGTTTGGAAGGCTGTTGTAAGTGACTAATTGTAAATTTGAGTGAGAATAGAGTGATGGTTGGGTATTTACAGGCATTTGCATGAATAAATATCATGTGTTAGTATTGAGGACTAATTTTTTAATGTCTTCACAGAGCATCTGAAAATAAGAATGCATAATTTCTATTAAATGAATGTTGCTCCCCATAATACTAAAGTTGTGGATCAATTCTAGGAGATAGCTTGTCCCTGGTTAATGTACAATCCTTAAGACCTTCTTGGAAGGCTCAGTTGAATGCTAAATAATCTGGGGAATCATGGGTAAATGCCTATAATTCCATCCAACATGATAATCTAGATAAGGGGGAGTCTTGGAATGAAATATTAACCACAACTTTGGTCTCACAAACCTAGGATATCTAGTTGAGAGGATAAGGTATTTAACATGACAAATGTGTGGAATAAAATGAAATCAAGAATGGTGTGTTTTATATTTAATTTGTGTCTTATTAAGACATCATAAGAATAGAATTATTACATGGATTTACTTAGTAAATCCATATCCAAAGGAAAAGACTTGAAATGGTGACTCTTCCCTAAATAGCAATAAATATTTGCATGAAAATAGATGGGACTAAATCCTGGTAGAAATAATTTTTTTAATGTGGAAACTTTTATTTCCGAGAGATTTAATTTTCTGGAAAGAAGATCAAATAAATAAATGTGTGTTTATATATTTTATTAAGATTTCCTGACAAAAATTTGTATAGTGAAAGAAGACTAATAACTCCTGGTAGTTATTCCAAATTACCAATTATTTTTCTTATTAATTTTGAATATTAAGAGGAGGAAACATTATCTTATAAACCATGAATTTTATCATGTGCATGAGAAGTGAAGAAGTTCATAATTTTCTCATATGGGAAAAGTATTAATTTGCTAAGTTATGGTCATATGAATTTGGTCTATAAAGAGGTTGACTATGTAGCTTTGGAGAGAATCTCTTTGATAATGTATATTTTTTTTATTTATGCATGGGCGTATTTTTCCTTATTCTCAACATTTTAAAAATATTAAAATTTCTCACTGGGATATCATGCTCCGGGAGAATGGAGAAGGAATGCATAAATGGGTGAGTGATAGACGTGGGGGTCAATATGGTCAATATAATATGATACCATTATAATAATATTGAATCTCCTCACCGTATGATCGAACACCAGGAAGTCGAGAAGGTAATGTGCTACACGCGAACTCCGGTGGCCGATTAAATAACATGCACATAACATAATTATATTATATTGAATCCCCACTGAGACATTGGGTACCTGGTGGTGGGAAGTGAATGAGAGTGAGGTGAGTGATAGACCTGGGAGCCGATATGGAAAACATAATATTATATTATTATAATAATAATAATAAACCCCCACCAGGTTATTGCGCACCGGGAGTTGGAAAAAAGGATGGTGCGTGTCGTAAGCTATATGCCTGAGGGTTGGGGAAAATATATTATAAGCTTAATTTTAATAAACTCTCGAGCATTATAATTAATAAAATATTATTATTACTCCCCCACTAGAGTATCATAGCTCGGGGAAGTGGTAAGAAGGTATGACTAGCAAGTAATACACCTGGGGGGGGGCTGTTAAGTAAAATAATAACAACAAATCCTACTGGGATGTCAGGACCCCGAAAAAGGAAAAATGGAAATTAAACCATCGGTATTTACCTAGGACGGTGAAATAGATTAAGCAAGGATGTTAATACATAGGGTATTAATTAATGGGGATTAATTAAATAAAATTTTAAGGTGTGGGACTTTATTGTAATATTGTTTATATTAACTTAATAAGATTATAAAGTGTGGAGGATGTTAGTCTGCATGTGCCACATGTCAAGTTGGGTGTGAGGTCAAGATTGGGCCACATGTCCAAGGTGTCAGTTGGACTACCGGAATATCGCTTATTGGGAGTTTGTTAGGCGGTGGTGTTGGAATGGGTCGATACCAAATATCTCGATATCGGCATATTGGGTATCGACAGAATTTAAGCCAGGTGGAATTAAGTGCAAAGGGATCGATGGCCTCAATGGGTAAATTACCATGTGTGTTCCATGTCACTAGCCACGTCAGCAATCATGTATGTGCTAGATGGACCACGTGAGCATGAGAGGGTTTTGGGCCACATGTCCATATTGGGCCACATATCCAAGGTACTAGCTGGACCACTGGCATATCACCTATCAGGAGTTTGTGAGGTAGTGATGTCAGAATGGGTCGATACCTGATAGCCCGATATCAGCATATAGAGTATCGACAATATGTAATCCAGGTGGTATTGAGTGCGAAGGGGTCGATGGCCTCGATGGGTAAATTACCACGTGGGTGTCGTGTCACTAGCCATGTCAACAACCACGTATGTGCCAGATGGACCACGTGGGTATGAGAGGGTTTTAGCAATAAAGCCTGAAACTTTAGGAGGCCATAACTTTTTATCCAAAGCTCGGATTTGAGAATGGTTACAGTCGTTGGAAATCTCTTGACGAGAAAAAGATAATGGTGCCCTTGAAAATATGAATGGATGGACTTATGAGTAAGCATGATGAACTCTCCAAGGATGGAAGGATTCATTTGGATGAGGCATGATATGCTCATATATCACTATTAGTAGCCCGCTTTAATTCCAAAACTATTAGTAGCAGTTCAACCTTATCAGTAAAAGATCAGATCACCATAGATGAACAAATTGTTATTCTTCAGTAAAATATCAGTCAAATTAAGGATATATTTCTATATTCTGGTGATATATTTTTATCATCTTGTTTGGAGGTTTATAATGATAATCCCAAGAGCCTCGGATGGAGCCATAGTTGGTATTCATGCATCGAGTGTAGTAAATTCCCCCTGTCTCCACCCCTCCCCTTCTCCTCTTTGGGGTGCTTAGCATTTACACGATGTGGATGGTGGTGCGCATGTGCAACGTGGGAGAATTAATGCGCTGCTCAGAACGAGGCAGATACGGGTTGTCAACTCGGCCTTAATGACGATTTTTATCACTAATTTGGGCATCATTTCAGAGGTAAGGCATGGCACCCTCTCCATTCATTTTTCTCAGGTGTTGTCATTGGATTTGTCCTACCTCTCTGGTATCTTTCTTGATCACAGTTCTCTGCTATTATCACCCTCTCTTGCAATTACGATGTTGCGCGAGGGGGGAAAGTTAAAACGTGGCCCGACCTACTATAGTTTCATGGCTCAATGGTTTCGTCTGGGTCCTTCCTCTAAACCAATTTTGTCTCCCTCCATTGACCCAATCCTCGGTTGTTTTCCCTTGATGAATTCACATTTCAGTGATAAAAAATGGATGGAGGATGATAGCAACCAGATTTTTGTAGAGGAGAAGTTCCCAATGGAACATCCCCAGGCACCTCTGGATTCTCTTCTAATTTCGGCCACAGACTTACAAGCATCCTTCCTCCCTTCCCCCTGAAAGGCTGAGGTCGACCCCACCCCAACTATGGAGAGTTGTCCAGTTGTGTAGGAGACTCCTCCTACTTTGCATGCTGATGGAATTCAGGAAGAGGCACGACCAGGAATTGAGCTTGAACCCATTGCAAATTATGTTCTGGAGGTGCCTTGCCCGTATAGCTTCTCAGAAGAGCATCTGCAGCTCATCTTCGAGCTGAGAAGAGATGTGACCGACCAGCTTCATCGTTAGACCATCCTCTATCATCGTATGGATGCCTTCTTTGATTCTCTTTCAAGCGAGCTTGTCAAGAACAGATACTCGACCTGCTACCAGCCTGATGCATTTGCTCCGGTTTGGTCTCAACCTCCCAGTGGCGATGGCAATTCGGGTTCGCCCAATCTTTAATTTTCTTTTTCTTGTCACATATCTATGTTCAAAATATTTATAGCCATAGTTTTGGGTAGGCTTAGTTTTGTTTTTCAATTACTCATGTACATCAATCAATTACTCATGTACATCAACACATACACAAATTATTTCACTATACTACCACCTGTTCTGTTTTCCATTTTTATGGCAGAATAGGTTGATAGCTTTGATATTTGTACTAGTTCACTGATTTTCTAAGGTAATATAAATTTTACTTACAAAAAAAAATGATAATCCCGAGGAAGTAATTCAATGGATTTTGGACGGGACACTTCATCTAGACTTATTAGGTTTGGACACTTCTCTTAAATCAAATCCCAATAATAAACAATCTGTAAGTAAAAATGATAAAGGAAAAGGGAGGTTGGATGAATCTACATATTTTCTTCAAGATAAATACAAGTTGAATGATTGTTACATGTAGACGTCTTCCTCTTCTTCTGCAAGTGAGTTACAGAAGCTTTCACTGGTACCCAACATCAAGTCAAATTCATCTCGGCAGTATGTGTGTCGCCAAAAGGATGATGTGAATATTGCAAGTGCTCTTGATTAGCAAGATGTTAAAAATACTTGTCATTCTACTATACTTGTTATTCAATATGAGAATAAATATGATGACTCCTTTGATGATTTAGGCACCAGTGTTGTAGATTTAGGGATTTCTCAAACAAAGAGATTAAATAATAGTCTTCATCCACAGTCGACTTCTAAATGGACAAGTTCTTATTTCTTCGACTTCAAAAATTTAGTGGAGCCTCCTGAAGTAGTGGTCAATAATGGATGTGAAGAAACACGTTTTTGATTTGTTAAAGGTAGCTATGTAGAAAATGATACATGCCCAGATGATATGGAAGAGAAAGGGGAAAGGGTCATTGTGTTGGCAAATGCAATGCAAAAATCTCTTCAATTGCATGAAAGTTCTGCAAATTTCAAATTCTATTTACCATGACAGGAATTGCCAAATATTCTTTGGAATTTCTTGCCTCGAGAAGCTATTAAGAGATGGATATGTTTTGTTGCAGAAGAAGTAACAAATGCTGCAAATATAGTCGAGCAAATTGAGCACCTCATGGAACTACAAGATCTCAAAAAGCAAGGGTGAATTCAAACAGAATCTCTGAACCACTTCAACCCTCCAAAACACAGACAAAAATTGACACATGGATAAGAGAGTACTAATGAAATTTCCCAACAGATGTTGTTTCATTAAATAGAGAAGATGGAGGCGGTTCTAACCCATATTCACTTCAGTCTGTTGAAATCAAACGTCCCCTAACTATTGAAACTACCCATCGTATGTTATAAAACAAGAAGCAAATAGTCGATTGAAGGGGGGCAAATTAACGAGAGGTATGAAAAGAGCTTTGTGAGGTTCATTCTTTTAATCATTCATGCTCCATTCATTTTATGTCAAGGATTTGATGATATGTTGATAGTGGGGGCGTCTTGCAAGCTAGAAAGAGAAACGAAGTGAAACTGAGTTTTAGTTGTGTTCATGAGGTAATTAGTTTATTTGTTAAATTCTATTGTGTAGAAAATCTGATTTATTTCATTGTTAATCAGTTTTCTTGTATGCAGATAACAGCTTTGTTAATTGTTGTTATTGATCCATTCAATGTCTGACTTTGTTTTCTTTGGGGTTTTTTTGTGCTTGGATATTCTATGTATGAGTGCAAATAGCATCTAAAATAGTTAGAGTCACTTCTGGTCCAAGCTCTCGCAAGAATTCAAAAGCATCAAAAAATCTAAAGAAAGTTTTTGGGGTTGCATATAAAAATAAAGATCAACTTTCCAACTCTAGAATTATTCTCATTTGTTGTTTTGATCTTATTATTTTTACTTTCTTTTGATACAGTATTCAAGAACACAAAAATACCCAAACAATGTTAATATATTTCATTTATTTAAATTAATTTCCATGTAAATAATCCCTTTTCTTTCTTTTTATTTTGTTTAAATTTTTGTTTATTAATTACAATATTAAAAAGAAAATATTATAAAAATTCATTTCAATATGTTTATTAATCTAGAGTGTTTATTGTAAACACTAACTAAATCTTTTAGTTTATTTACTTTTCGTTAAATTATTCAACTTTAGAATTTGTATTATCAATTTTATACTAACTTTTGTTTTAACTTATTTTCATGCACAAGAGAAAAAATACAAAAAATTTATAAAGTTGCAAAACATATAAAAATTAAACATTTGCAAAATCATAAATAAGAAATCCATGCTTAGACTCTTAGGTTTTAGCGTCTAATATGTTTTCCTTTCGGGGCTTTAAACTCAGGGCAACATTCTCGCCTCTTACCACCTAGCCTCACGGGAGGTTGAGATGTTGGTACCGAAACATCATAGTTTTGTCATCAACATATTTTGGCGACCATATTGGGGAAGGACCATTCAATGGTTCTCTCTTTTGTTTTAATTATTTCAATCTGATTCCTAGATTTACACCTAATGACCTCATCATTTTAATGCATGACTATACCCTTGCGGCAATCGCGTCGAATTAGAGGGCAACTTTCGAACTTGACCTTTAATCTGAAATCAGAGAAAGGAAGGAATCCTTGTATAACTTTCACAATCGGTTCTTGCTTAGTCATGTTCCAAGTCCTTCAAACCCTCTTTTTTCCCCTCCATCCATGAGAAGCAAGAAGTTTAGCTATGTCCAAACTTCTATTTCTCAACTGATTGGAAGCATGCATAGTGGTTGTAACCCTACGATCTCGACTACTAACCTTGGGAAAGTCATATAGAAGTATGGAATATTCCAATTTGAGGAATACCTAAACAATTAGTCGTGGATTACATCTACCCCTTTGAAGCTCACTTGCCTAGTTGATTCTTTTCCTTACAAGTTCAAGGAGCATTTGCCTTTATTTGTGGGTGATGGAACTGTTACAGTGGAAGAGCATCTGTGTGCATTTTCCAATGTTCGTACCATCCTTAGAGTTAATAAAAATAATGGTTGCATGTTCTTGTTTAGAAACTCCCTTCAAGGTAATGTTGCTTCCTTGTTTGCCAACCTACCTAATGGATGCCTCTCCATGTGGTCCGAACTTTCTTACGGGTTTATCTCTACTATTGGGCACTTGGATAATCCTTATGAACACCTTAAGAGATGTAATCAATTGCACATGAAGGTGAGTGAAACTATATGATCTTTTAACTTTAGGTTTATCAAGTTATACAATTGCATTCCTACATCCATTCGCCCTACCAAGTTGGCTTCCCTCTTGCATTATTACAATATTTTACCTCATCTTTAACATTGGCATTTGGAGGAGAAGAATGTTCAAGACCTGGAGCTAGCCTTAATCACTTTCCTTGATTTCGAACAGCAATCTCGTAGAATAGGTTTCTCCTTTGGTGGTTGTGTTTTGTACAAAGATTTGTCATCCTTAATACCCATCATCTAGGATTTACAAAATCACATGCTCTCCCTTTAACATCGATTTTTGAAACAAGACCACTTTGAGAGATCTTTGGAGCCCTCTTACCTAAGGCCTCATTATACTACCTCTACCATATGTGACCAAGAGTTTGGACATGAAGATGATCATGATCATATCATGATGCTCAATGATCGATCCATCTCTCACATTCCAAATACATACAATAGTGAAGTTGATTATGCAAAGAAAGTTGATTTTGACTTCTTTAATCCCCTCTATGACAGAGTTTTATATGATGATGTTACCAATGAATGGTCAAATCAAGATGATGAGGACCCTTTTGATTCTAATTATACATGTGATGAGTCTTCCCTTGAAGATTCTCATGAAGTTGATCAAAATCTTGAATTGGATAATGTTTTTTCAAATCCATTGTTTCAATTAAGAGAAGTTAAGGAACTTGACACTGGTATGCATACTCCTCTTATGTGCATAGTTTCCTTTGATGATGATGATGAGTTCAAGGGCCTTCCTATGTTTTTAAAACCTTTATATTCTTCCTTGGAGTATGATAACCCTATTCCTGGTGGGGAGATTGCAAGAGATGGCAATAAGATATTTGATTAGTCCATAGACCATATCTTTGACATTGAAACTTCGAACCATAAACCTAATGTCCTTGATCCTATTGATGCTTTCAGTGTAAGGTGCAAAGCTCATCTTGTTGGTTGGAAAGTCTTGTAGGATGGTAACCATTTCTTTTGGGTCTTGATAGGTCTTTTTCCCTCGCCATATGCATATGTTGGTTGGCAAGTTAGTGAGATTTCCTTGCACAATACCTTCCAAGTCATGAATCCTGCATGTAAAACAAATGATGTATTCCTCTATGCCAAGTGTCATTCCACTTGAGTCCTAGGTTGTTGCTTTCCCCTTCCCCTGTACATAAATAAAATTGAATAAATATATACAAAAAAAAATTCAAGAAAGGGGGTAGATTATGTTTTTGGTTTGTTTTAGTTCAATTTAGTTTTGCTTTTTGCTTTTCTTTTTTTTTGAATTGCATGCTTTATTTTCCTTTTCGCTTATCGCTCTTTGATTTAGTGGTCGGACTTGATGGAGCAATGATCAGTGATTTACAAAGGTATTTGTATATTATGATTAACTGATTGACCAATTCTTTTGGGGGATAGTAGGCTTACAGATGAACCAGGTTGCCTTGTTTGTGTGTCAAAATTCCTCACCTTGTTTATCATATGCTTACTAAGTGGGACATCCTTTCTTAAAGCAGTCATTCAATCCTTCCCAAACCTTCTTTATTTCCCTTTCTCCATCCTCGTCATCTTGATATAGCTCTTGCATACGCGTCATGGATGCTCGATGTTACCTTAGGTTTTCCCTCAACACACATCCATGACAATTCATCCAACTTTCAAATCATTTTTTATGTCCATCAGCCATTGTGATCCTCGATTCTCGTACACTTCAGTATATTGTTCTTCAAAACCAGAGTTACTTAAGCATGCACGTCACTGTAAGCGATGCACATCTGTTGGTTGGCATTTGTTGATCACAATTTTGGTCAACAGTAATTCGTCGGCAAAGCATTGTTAGGCTCCCCCTCATTCCATATTTCTCGCGCAAAGTTTTGCACACACTTGTTGAGCTACTGCTACACATTTTAAAATTTGGCAATCTAGCCAGTCCCTAGTTGATTTAACGATGTCTTCGGATTTTTCGCCATTCAAGAATATTTTGAAAATTATGACAAGTATTAGTTAATTGCTAACAGTGATGATTGTCGATCAGTTATGCATGTTGGACAGATTATAGGATCATTCCCTGAAAACAAGTTCAATGCAAACTCTTGACGAAGTTGACACAATACTTGGTTGAATTGTTTTGGCATCATTGCATGCCACGCCAAAAACATAAAAATATTATTATATCACACTATGTTTTCCATGTCCGTTTCCACATGATAATTTTATTATAAAAATTAGGTTGACCTAACCAAACTAATATCTTATATTACGTCCCAATCATTGATCCAAGTGTCATACTCACGTTGAGAGGTGTGTCAGCCAACAAACACATGTACAATCCATCGAACATTTTGGTGCATCATACGTCGACGTCATATGGAAGGTGTTAGATATACCAATTCTCTTGAGAGTTGATCCACAACGAATGTGGGACATGCTTCAATGCAGAGAAGAAAGGCTAAGTTTTGGTTGTGTCCTTGAGTTGCCACAAATGATTCTTGGATAGCTATCTTCAATTCAAGAAAAGATGGTATGATTTACCTCATTGTAGCCGAAATAGGTCAATGGTTGGTGTGGTAGTTGGTGATCAGGAGCTAAGCCAATGTGTCTTCATGGTTCTATATCGCATGTCATCAAATCAAAATCTTGGAGCTAGTGCAAGTGAAAGCTTTAGCTCAAAGGAGCACATTGATCTCTTGTTGGGGAAAAGGTTGTTGGACTTAAACAAATTGATGGATGTTTGTGCTATATATGGACATGATAATGCAAAGCTAGCCCGATCATTGGTTCTTAATGCCCTAAAATCACAGCCAAGATTAATTGATGAGTTAAAGGAAGTGGTTCCTCAGTTTCTACACATAGTTGAAACAATGCCCCATCGATGTTGTTCTGCATTAGAGGCTCTGCCTTCCTCAAGAAACAACTTGACTTCAAGGGTCCGATGACTTTGTGAAGATTTACTGGAGGTTATGGACTTCGTAAATAATGTTGTTGCTACTCTCAATGCTTTTGTAGAAGCATATCCTGTTGTTGCTTCATGTTTTATCTCTCAAGAAGTTTCCAATGAAGATAATCAAGAATTGCTCCCTGCATTGGTGAATATATACAATTCATTGCTGCCATTATTATGAAATAGTTTTAATTTGACAATGGAAAATTCCCTTAAGTGTGCTTCTGATGATATGGAGCTTCTTGTGCAATCACACTTGAAAACGTTGGGTACAAAAATTGTAAAATTTGCTTGGCAATTGCTTCACATATGTTATCTTAGTCAAACCTTTGGACAGGGTGACTGTACAAATATCTTTCCAGGACAAGTAGAAGATCTAGTTGTCAGGGGGGATTTTATAATACAAGTAATTAAAATATAGCAATAGGAAGCTCTAGTGGTGTTAATGGGCCTATCAGTAGTGGATCATTTCTCTTAAATCTTGAGCAGAGGCATAAACTTATGAGTAAGCTTGATGAACTCTCTAAGGATGGATGGATTCATTTGGATGAGGCACAATATGCCCATATATCACCATTAGTAGGTCGCTTTAATTCGAAAACTCAGAATGGTGCAGGTGAGAAAGTTCTTAGCAGTTCAACCTTATCAGTAAAAGATCATATCACCACAGATGAACAGACTACCATTCTTCAGTCAAAAAACAGTCAAATTAAGGATATCTTTCCATATTACGATGATGGCTTTTTATCATCTTATTTGGAGATTTATAATGATAATCCCAATCAAGTAATTCAATGGATCTTGGACAAGACACTTCATCCAGACTTATTAGGTTTGGACACTTCTCTTCAATTGTGACGAACCTCTTATCTTGTACGACATCAACCTCTCATAACAAGTGCAAATTTTATTTTTATTTTTTTGTGTATGTGCGTGTGTACAAGGCTAAGGAAGACATTATACTTTGCGTCGCAACACGACGACGAACAAGGCACAAGCAACTCACGCAAAAACAACATGACGACCAAACATAGAAGCACATCCATCACCCGGAAGCAATATACGACATTCAACCGACAAAGATAAGAATGACTACCCGCCTGTCCAACCCTGCAATGGTTAGGACCTCCAGGACACATAAGCAACGCTCAAGCCTAGGTTCCCATCGATTTTGACCATTTAAGGTCTCAGGGCTGGCGACTGTTCTGAGGAACAAGGAGGTGTCTACATCCCGCCCGACACAAGTAGACCAAGCACATTAACTATTTACAGCCCAGTACAACATTAATTAAAATGAACAACTGCATCCTTAATAGGAAGCGCAAGCTAAAGATGACTTCGTCAACAACCAACCATTACTCAAGGCTAAAAGGTCAAATTACGATTTAAGTAGGCTTTCAATACAATCAATTAACCAGTATAAATCCCATTAGTCAACAATTTCCAACCGAGCTTAACATGGATTTTGACTCATTTGAGTGAGTCTGAGTTAGTTCCAATTTCGACTCATTTGAGCGAGTCTGAGTTAGAGAAATGATATTATGATTTTTCTATTCGTTGTCCGAGTAAAGGAAAATGGTTTAAAAAATGATAATTTACAGTTGTTGTCAAATTCAACAACCATTTGGAAACTAAAATGCACATGTCATATCTATTCATATGAGAACTACGTTTTAACCCTAGTTGTAAATAAACAAAAGAAAATGTATGCATGCTAAACATAAACAAAAGCAAATTTATACAACCATTTAGAAACTAAAATGCACATGTTTTATCCATTCACATAGGAACTATGTTTTAACTCTAGTTGTATATAAAGAAAATTAATACATACTAAACAAATCATAAACCCCAGTAACCATCAAAATTGGAACCATCACTTATTCTCCAAAAAGGGGTACTCTTATTCTAAATATATAGGACATTTTACTATTAAAGGACTGACAAACCAACTAATATTCACTTCCAATTAACAGACCAACTAATATTCACTTCCAATAAACCTGTCTTTTGTTGCAATAACTCAAGTCAAATTATACATATGTAAAAATCTATAAATACAAATGTTTTCATGATGTACAACAACTTGGAAACTTGAATAAAACCATGTAATCAAAAGTACCTAAACATCATATCTTATTCACAAATCCCAAGAAAACACATTCAATAACATGGCAAATACATTCAATTATCTTCTTCGAAAACATGCAGTGCAATCACTACAAATGATTTATCCCTTACTTTCAATAGTTCATTGATTGTTGCGGAGGAGGAGTCATGACTGTTCTAGAATCCCTGCGGAAACAAGGACCACAGAGATCTTGAAAATACATAACACCGGTCAACCATCTGAATAAAATGATGATCCCTCCTGTTAGGATAAACACCAAATGAATGTCATCCAGTATCAGTGCCATGCTTCCGAACTTTATGCAGTCAACCACGAAGAACACAATGCAAACTGTAACCAAAAGGCCCATGAATGAACCGAAAACTGACCTGGCAATGATATAGTCAGGTTGGGAGGCACGAACTACAATCCGACATTTGAGGATGTGATCCCCAATGCTATGAGATTGTAACTTGTGCCCTTCAGCGGAATTGCAACAACACGAGAGTGCTAAAGGAACATTTAGAGAAATTATATTACGGATGCCTTTACCAGCTAACACAACGCAAGTTAACAAAAAACCAACAATACAATGAAGGTGGATAGGGTCGTCGACGACTCTAGAAACCATTGATGATAAGAAGGGAGTTCCTGAATCCCCAAGTGTGAGTCTACTTTGGTAGAAGACGGAGAAGGAGAAACTACTTCAATCCAGGAGACAGAGAAGGAGAAAAATGAACCAGCGAAAGTTTAATAAATTTCACATCGGCAATCGTTGAAAAAAAAGGAATACACAGAATTTATTTCCATGGATAGTTTTCTATGAATACCGAATAACGGGGTAAGACGTCTGAATCCAAGAAAAATCACATCAATTGCAGACATAAAAGGAGGAATTCTTGTAGTCAAATAAGAATTAAAATCGTTGTCGAAAAGCGTTGATGTTGTTGTTTTTAATAAAAATAAAAAGGAATTCGTTGGGTATCATGAGCGTATCGCTAGGAAGTTGTTGGTGAAGGCACAGGTAAGTATTAATTCGCCAAGTAAGTATTAATACACAGGTAAGTATTAATTCGCCAAGGTAAAATCAATTCGCCAGGTAAGTATTAATTCACAGTTAGGTATTAATACACATGTAAGTGTTAATTCGCCAAGGTAAAATCAATTCACCCGGTAAGTATTAATTCGCAGGTAAAATCCCTTCATTAATCCAAGGTAAATTTTCCATTCATTAATTCACCAAGGTAAGTTCACTGGCTGTATAAAGGTTGGTAAATGTAATGGCGTTTGTCTTAATAATGCCAAATATTAAAACGTTGCCCATAAACAACTATGTAAACGCAACTACACAGTCAATGCAGGCACACAAACAAATCAATGTTGTCTTCCAATTCTTAATAATGTCCAAACTTTACCAATCAAGAGATGGAAACTGTCATTAAAACACAGAAAATGAAATGAAATAAACAAGTGCAGAGAAAAACCCTCAAGGACGGAAAGATAAACCATAAGCAGGGGTACTCAATCGATAGAAGGCGTGAAAACCAATCAATTAGCCAGGGATAGTCAACAAAGGTGACGGCTGGTAGGTTCGTCATTTACTTCAACATCCTCGCACAGAAAAGCAGGGCGTTGAGATCCATAGGTCTTTTAACGCTAAGGTGACGACCGTAGATCAGGCTCCTAGCCGACTGCTCGAGCGAGGACTAGTGAACCAAGGTCGAAAGGTAAACATACATTAAGAACACAATCAATCCCAGCCAAGTGGTCAAGACAAGCAGGAATATGTAGGCCAAGAGAATCAACAAACGTCGAGCTAGGCTAAGAAAAATTTCAGCCATCAATCTAAACATCCAATCTACTTACGAAATCAACATGCAGGTCCAATCATAAAAACCTACAACAATCTACCATTCAAACAAGAAAGGGTACCGTTGCCTGTTCGCCCGCTCCGAATGACTTCCCGCACGCTCCGTGCATCTCCCGCTCGCCAACCGTCATGACTTCACCGGTACCTCCCAGCCAATGCTAGGGGTACTCTTCTTCCCCTTTAGCCCCCTGAGCCGCAAAGAGGCCACACACACTATCCAGAGGTTTTCTCTAGCTCCCAGCTCGCCTCACAAGTCCGAGCTACCACTCCTCTCTGAGCTGGGTATCCCAACTCCCACAAGTAAATCAGTCAAGTCCATATTTCTGCAATGTAACGTTACGCAAACAGAAGATGCTCCAACCTCCATCACCTACCTTCTTTATATAGAGTTTCGTGGTTCCTTACTTTCCAAATTTTTTTTTTAGTTAAGTTTTTATAATTAAAATCCTAAAAAATCTTCTCCATACAAGTGTCACCCATCCCCTCCATTCCTCCATTATTTAATTTCTTTAATTAATTAACTATCTTATTTCTCTCACCCACCTAGAGTTACTCCTAGAATCACTCCTAGGTGTCCCCAAATTCCCTTACAGGTTTTAAAGACTTTCCCTATTATGAAATTGTTAATTCAGTTTAAAATTAGAAAGCTCTTAAATGTAGATTCTTTACTAAGTTGACTTCTCGTTTTTCTCTTAAGTTCCCCGTTTTCCCTTTTTATGTTACCTCTTTTCCCTAGTTTCCTATTTTTTTATTTTCCCTCTTTCCCCTTTTACTTAGAACTCAAAAGGCAGGTGTGGGATTTAACCCCTTTTCCCTTTTATTATTAAATTAGTATATTTTAATTTATCGAAAAGATAAAACAATTAATTCCCTCTTTACATTTTATAACCACAGATTTTATTTTTTATGAATAAATTAATTTCTTACTCCCTTCATGTTACAAAATTTTATGAAGATCATAATTATTATTTAAGTTGTTTTTATTTTAATTATTATTATTTTATTTTTTTTAATCTATTTATTTTTTTATTTTTTTTAAAGGTAGACAAATTTTTACCCCTTGCGTAATTTAGACTTAGAACTTAAATTTTGTACTAGGCGACATTTAATTAGGGAAATTTATTTATTTTTTTAATACTTAACTAGTTTATTCGTCTTAGGGCCATCTAGGTTCATCCCTCTATCATCAACAACGCGACGTGTCCTTCAAGACGCATTAGGTGCTCCAAGGGTGCCACTCGCCTCATATGTTCCTTTGCGCGACGTGTCCTTCAGGACGCACTACGCGCTCCAAGGGTGCCACTCGCCTCTTGACTGATTTGGTAGACATCAATAGCCCCTGGAGTCAACACTCCGCTAGGTGAACTTGTGGGAGACTAAGGGATTCTAAGGAATAAGACCCCCGCCTTATTGCGCGCCCCTTAGAATCACCGTGAGCAACTGTCGCAGTCTTCCCTCATGGCATCGTGGGTCCTCTCGAACTAGGTAATCGTTAACCTACAGTTCGAGTCACAGTGAGAGTGCTAGTAGGTTATGGCAGGGTTGTTGTCCACACCTCTCCCTCAACATCTTTGGTAGTCGTGTGTGACCCCTTTACTCCATATGTGAGTCTGGTCGACAAGTTATCGTTAGCCTGCATCATCATCAAATCATATCAGAACATATCCATATCATATCATCCAGTCAAATGCACTAAAATCGCAGTAAAGAAATCAAACCCCAATAGCACACTCCCTGACTCGATCCGGAGTCCAAGGGGTTCATCGATGCCTCTGCATCCTCAAGATCCAAAACCCTGCACACTCAGTAAAACCGAGTCAATAGCACATGTCTATGTCAATGTAGTAAAACAACATGTCATCTACCCATAACACATCATAATCAAAGTCAAAAGTTTTAATAGCATAATAATTTGGATCACTTGCGAGCAAGTGTCCTCAAAGAATAAGTCTACTCAATGTGCCAGAGCGGGATGTTACATACACGCCCCTCTTGGTCTAAACTTTGTCCTAAAGTTTCACAGTATAAATTCTGAAATAAAGTGTATCACAGTATCATATGTCTATCTATCAAACAAAAATGGAAACTACTGGCGCATATCATATGCGTCCTCCCAAGTCGTCGAGTCCGGACTATAATTGTCCCACTAGACCTTGACCTGATCTACCATTCGACATCATAGCTGTCGAAAGCGATGATCCAATATGCGAACCGGCTCAGCCGTGAGAGCTCCCTCGTCCGATACCTGCAAGGAACTCGTGTCAGTAACATGTGTAGGATCACTAATATAATGTCTCAAAACAGATACATGAAAAACATCGTGCATACGCCTCAAAGAATCAGGCAAGGCTATTCGATAGGCTATGGGCCCCTTTCTCTCCATAATCTCTAAAGGTCCCACGAACCTAGGAGAGAGTTTAGCTCCCTTTCCAAACTTGATCGAACTCTTATGTGGTTTGACCCACGACAAGACTCGATCGCCAACCTCGTAACTACGGTCGACACAGTGCGCATCAGCGTAACTCTTTTGTCGATCATGTGCTTCTTTAATCCTTTGTCTTATTGTTTGCATTTTCTCTTCCATTTCTTGGATCGCTTATGATCCCACCAGGACCCTATCCTCAAGCTGATCCCAACTCAAGGGCGTCTAACACGGTCACCCGTACAAAAACTCAAAAGGTGCCATCTTAATGGTGCTCTGGTAACTGTTGTTGTAAGCGAACTCCACTAGCGGCAAGAATTCTTCCCAACGCTTTTGTTGGTCCATCACGTACATGCGCAACATGTCCTCCAAGGTTTGGTTCGTTCGTTCGATCTATCCGTTAGTGTCCGGGTGATACGCAGTACTAAAGTTAAGTTGGGTTCCCAAGGCCTCTTGGAAACTCGTCCAAAATCGTCCAGTAAACACCGATCCTCGATCGGATATAATCCTCTTAGGCACGCCATGCAGCCTCACAATTTCACTGATGAAAACTCTAGCTATGTCAGGTGCCTGATACGTCGTACGCACGGGAATAAAGTGAGCACTCTTCATCAAAGTTTCTACTACTATGAAAATCGAGTCATGTCTCCTTGCCGTCAGTGGCAATCCAACAATAAAATCCATCAAAATAACCTCCTATTTCGATTCCGGAATAGCATGTGGTTGTAGTAATCCTGCTGGATGTCTATGTTCAGCATTTACCTACTGACATTCTAGACATCTGGGCACATAGTTGACTATGTCGGCCTTCATTCCCTTCCAGAAGAACAAGGGTTTAAGGTCTGCCCTCATCTTCGTGACTCCCGGGTGAGACATGTAAACTGCTCTATGAACCTCGCTCAGGATCAACATCCTCAACTCGTCGTTTGGTGGTACGTAAATCCGACCTTTAAACCTCAATAAACCATCGCTATCAAATGAAAACCCCTCAAATCGTGGTACCATCATTGTGTTTTATCCGATAAAACCCTCGACCTCTTTGTACCAGTCATCTTCACGTTGTAAAGTTAGAATCTTTTCACGTAGATTCATCTCGAAAAGATGTGTGCTCTCCAACTCAATGCATCTACCACTCGGTTCACTATTCATTTTATGTAAGTAATCTCGAAGTCGTGCTCGCTAAGCAATTCCGACAACGTCGTTGTCGCGCGTTCAGGTCACTTTGCGTAAATATGTGTTGTAGTCCACAATGGTCAGTCTTTAGTTCAAATTTTCTTCCAACAAGGTAGTGTCTCCAAACCTTCAAGGCATATACGATGGCTAATAACTCCAAATCGTGCGTCGCGTAGTTCTCTTCATGCCTTCTCAGTTTCCTCGAAATGTAAGCAATCACTCGTTCGTCTTGCATCAAGACCCCGCCTAAGCCCTCCTTGGATGCGTCAGTGCATACCAAGAAGTCTATGTCCATGTCAGGGACCTTTAGTATTGGTTTTGTTGTCAACAATTCCTTGAGCCTTCGAAAGGCTTCCACACATTTCTCGGTCCATACAAACTTCTCGTTCTTCTTATGCAACTCCGTGATCGGACTTGCTATCTTCGAAAATCCCTCGACAAACCGTTGATAGTATCCTGCTAAACCCATGACGCTACGCACTTCTGGGACATTTGTCGGCACAGGCCATTCCATAATAGCCTCGACCTTGGCTGGATCCATGGCGATGCCTTCGTCGAAGATGACATGCCCTAAGTAGTGAATCTTTGATTGATAAAAAGAGCATTTGGACAACTTCTCATACAATTTGTGCTCTCGTAGACACTGTAGTACCAAGCGCAAGTGCTCATCATGCTCCTTCGTCGTCCAACAGTAAATAAAAATATCGTCAATGAACACTTGGACGAACTTGTCCAAGTACTCACGGAACACCCCGTTCATCAAACTCATAAATATCGTTGAGGCGTTTGTCAGTCCAAATGATAAAACAATAAATTCATAATGTCCAAACCTCGTCTTAAAGGCGGTCTTAGGGACGTCGTCCTCCTTGATCCGTAACTGGTGATACCCTGATCGCAAATCAATCTTGGAGAACATCGTCGCACCCTTCATTTGATCGAACAGATCATCAATTCTTGGTAATGGATATTGATTCTTGATCGTGACCTTGTTCAGTTGATGGTAGTCAATGCAAAGCCTCCACAATCCATCCTTCTTCCGTATGAAAATATCAGGTGCACCCCACGGTGACACACTAGGACATATCAATCCCAGGTCCAGCAACTCCTTCAGTTGCATTTTCAACTCTTGTAACTCCGAGGTCGACATCCAATAAGGCGTTCTTGCTATCGGTTCAGTCCCCGGTTTTAGGTCTATGGTAAACTCCAATTCCCTCTCCGACGGCATCCCAGGTAACTCCTCCGAAAACACGTCTGCAAACTCTCTCACCACCGGAAGGTGTTCTAGACCTTCCGCTACTCCCTTCTCGTTTAACGCAAGGATCGCATAAAGTTTGCACCCCTTACGCATACTCTTCCGTAGCTATAAGGAAGAGATGAACCTCAGGGAAACTCCCTGGTTTCGTCCTACAATCACACGTCTTTGTCCCTCGTCATCGACCAAGCTCAATCGTTTTGTCTTACAGTTGAGTATCGCCTCATGTGATTCCAACCAGTCCATACCAATCACGACGTCATAAGATCCTAAGATCGTGGCATATAGGTTGGCCCTGGTGACAAACTCTCCCAGGTTAAGGATACATCCCGTAACCTTTCCTCCAACCTTTTGTTTGGCTTCGGAAGCCATCTCCACGAAGTTAAACTCATCCTATTCAACTGCCTTTACCTTAATCATTTTTAGCACTGCACCAGAAATGAAACTCTCGGTAGCACCGGGATCTATCAAAATACTAAGGGTTTGGTCAGCGACGGTACCTGTCGTCTTGAGCACGGTCGACTGATGCTATGCCTGGCGGTTATTCACCATTGCATGAATCGGATGGGTCTTGCCCATATCTCCCACGGTAGTGGGTCCGGTTGATCTAGACGCTCCGGTCCTCTCCACAGGGCAGTCGCGCTAGTAGTGTGGCTCCCCACACGTCCAACACCCCTTCTTCAGCCCATTAGTCCTGGTACCCGAAGTAGAAGATGACGACCCACCAACCTGGAACCCTGGTCTGTTCTATTGAACAGCCTAAACTGTTGCTGCTACGGTCAACGTTGTTGTTGATGTTGTGGTCCCCGATAAGGTGTCCGTTGCTGAGACGTCAGTCGTCGAGGTGTAGTGAAAGTGGATCCCCTCTGGAAGCCACGATATCCCGATGTATGTCTGGCTGGTGTCTGATGCTGTTGTACTCTAGATGAAACCTGCCCTGTTGGTCTCGCTGGAGTCCTAGTCTGACCCCCACTGATAAGCTTTGTCTCTGCTATGAGGGCCTTTTGGACGGCATCATGCAAGGTTTGAGGCATCAAAATCCTAACCTTTGCACGTACATTGTCGTTAAGGCCGAACACGAACCTGTTGACCTTAAGTTTCTCGGTGTTAAGATGCGGAGCATACCGAAGCAACTCCATAAAACAGGCCTCGTACTCGGACACCGTACGACCTCCCTGTCGTAAGGCGTTGAACTCATTGAGCTAACACTCAATGTATTCCTCTGAAAGGTACCTCTCTCGGA
Organism: Picea engelmannii; assembly: GCA_009831015.1. Classification (NCBI taxonomy): domain Eukaryota; kingdom Viridiplantae; phylum Streptophyta; class Pinopsida; order Pinales; family Pinaceae; genus Picea; species Picea engelmannii. The sequence goes on along the minus strand of WSFP011285816.1, from coordinate 6,423 downwards.
ACAGTTTCCATGACACGTCTTCGATGACCATGTTCAGTTGCGATAGGAGCGTCTTCCACCATAGAAGAGCACTCCCCTTCAGTTGAAAGACCATCATGCAGACCTTTATGTTGGAGCTATAATCGCGAAGTGTGAAGCACATCGCCATGTTCTCCAACCATGCCTCGGTGGTTGTGTCGTCCGGGGCACCAATGAACTCGGGAAATTTGACCTTCTCGAGTTCACGGTGAATGCTACCAGCACTGACCGAAGCACGTGGTGGAACCTCAGCGGGTGCCAGCGCCTTGGCCTCATCTCTGTCCAAACGGCTGATCAGAGCCTCGGACATGAGCTAAAAAGATCTCATCATTCCGACTACATCACCAACTGTTATCTACTCCTGTCCGACAACCTGCTCGTCTCCATGGGGTTTAGTTCCCTCGGGCGTGGATGCTACTGGAGGCGTCACGCCTCCTCCCCTAGCACCCCGTCATCTACCTCCGTGATGTCCTCTAACCATGATTACCTGCACGCACACAAGTCAACTCGATCAGCCACAATATAATCAATCATATCAATGAAAGTCGTAGCGATTTCAAGTCGTGGGTTGAACCCGCTCTGATACCATATGTGACGAACCTCTTGTCTCGTACGACATCAACCTCTCATAACAAGTGCAAATATTTTTTTTATTTTTTTTGTGTGTGCATGTGTACAAGGGTAAGGAAGACATTATACTCTGCGTCGCAACACGGCGACGAACAAGGTGCAAGCAACTCACGCAACAACAACATGACGACCAAACATAGAAGCACATCCATCACCCAGAAGCAATATACGACATTCAACCGACAAAGATAAGAATGACTACCCGCCCGTCCTACCCTGCAATGGTTAGGACCTCCGGGACACATAAGCAACACTCAAGCCCAGGTTCCCGTCAATTTTGACCATTTAAGGTCTCAGGGCTAGGGACTGTTCTAAAGAACAAGGAGGTGTCTACATCCCGCCCGACACAAGCAGACCAAGCACATTACTGTTTACAGCCCAGTACAACATTAATTAAAATGAACAGCCGCACCCTTAACAGGAAGTGCAAGCTAAGGACGACTTCGTCAACAACCAACCATTACTCAAGGCTAAAAGGTCAAATTACGATTTAAGTAAGCCTTCAATACAATCAATTAACCAGTATAAATTCCATTAGTCAACAATTTCCAACCGAGCTTAACATGGATTTCGACTCATTTGAGCGAGTCTGAGTTAGAGAAATGATATTATGATTTTTCTATTCATTGTCTGAGTAAAGGAAAAAGGTTTAAAAAAATGATAATTTACAGTTGTCAAATTCAACAACCATTTGGAAACTAAAATGCACATGTCATATCTATTCATATGAGAACTACGTTTTAACCCTAGTTGTAAATAAACAAAAGAAAATTTATGCATACTAAACATAAACAAAAGAAAATTTATACAACCATTTAGAAACTAAAATGCACATGTTTTATCCATTCACATAGGAACTATGTTTTAACTCTAGTTGTATATAAAGAAAATTAATACATTCTAAACAAATCAGAAACCCCAGTAACCATCAAAACTGATACCACCACTTATTCTCCAAAAAGGGGTACTCTTATTCTAAATATATAGGGCATTTTACTGTTAAATGACTGACAGACCAACTAATATTCACTTCCAATTAACAGACCAACTAATATTCACTTCCAATAAACCTGTCTTTTGTTGCAATAACTCAAGTCAATTTATACATACGTAAAAATCTATAAATACAAATGTTTTCACGATGCACACCAACTTGGAAACTTGAATAAAACCATGTAATCAAAAGTACCTAAACATCATATCTTATTCACAAATCCCAAGCAAACACATTCAATAACATGGCAAATACATTCAGTTATCTTCTTCGAAAACATGCAGTGCAATCACTGCAAATGATTTATCCCTTACTTTCAATAGTTTATTGATTGTTGCGGAGGAGCTGTGACTGTTCTAGAATCCCTGCGGAAACAAGGACCGCGGAGATCTTGAAAAATACATAACACCGGTCAACCATATGAATAAAATGATGATCCCTCATGTTAGGATAAACACCAACTGAATGCCATCCGGTATCAGTGCCATGCTTCCGAAATTTATGCAGTCAACCACAAAGAACAAAATGCAAATTGTAACCAAAAGGTCGTGAACTGAAAACTGACCTAGCAATGATATAGTCAGGTTGGGAGGCATGAACTACAATCCGACATTTGAGGATGTGATCCCCAATGCTGTGACATTGTAACTTATGCCCTTCGGCGGAATTGCAACAACACGAGAGTGCTAAAGGAACATTTAGAGAAATGATATTACGAATGCCTTTGCCAGCTAACACAACGCAGGTTAACAGAAAACCAACAATACAATGAAGGTGGATAGGGTCACCGACGACTCTATAAACCATTGATGATGAGAAGGGAGTTCCTGAATCACCAAGTGTGAGTCTACTTTGGTAGAAGACAGAGAAGGAGAAACTACTTCAATCCAGGAGATGAAGAAGGAGAAAAACGAACCAGTGGAAGTTTAATAAATTTCACATCGGCAATCGTTGAAAAAAAAAAGGAATACACAGAATTTCTTTCCATGGATAGTTTTCTATGAATACCGAATAACGAGGTAAGACGTCAGAATCCAAGGAAAAGCACATCAATCGCAGACATAGAAGGAGGAATGCTTGTAGTCAGATAAGAATAAAAATCGTTGTCGAAAAGCGCTGATGTTGTTGTTTTTAATAAAAATAAAAAGGAATTCATTGGGTATCATGAGCATATCGCTAGGAAGCTACTGGTGAAGGCGCAAGTAAGTATTAATTCGCCAGGTAAGTATTAATTCGCCAAGGTAAAATCAATTCGCCAAGTAAGTATTAATTCACAGGTAGGTATTAATACACAGGTAAGTGTTAATTCGCCAAGGTAAAATCAATTCGCCCAGTAAGTATTAATTCGTAGGTAAAATCTCTTCATTAATCCAAGGTAAATTTTCCAGTCATTAATTCGCCAAGGTAAGTTCATTCGTTGTATAAAGGCTAGTAAATGTAATGGCGCTTGTCTTAATAATGCCAAATATTAAAACGTTGCCCATAAACAACTATGTAGACGCAACTAAACAGTCAACGCAGGCACACAAACAAATCAATGTTGTCTTCCAATTCTTAATAATGTCCAGACTTTACCAATCAAGAGATGGAAACTGTCATTAAAACGCAGAAAATGAAATGAAATAAACAAGCGCAGAGATAAACCCACAAGGACACAAAAATAAACCATAAGAAAGGGTACTCAATCGATAGAAGGCGCGAAGACCAATCAATTATCTAGGGACAGTCAACAGAGGTGGACGACTGGTAGGTTCGTCCTTTACTTCAACATCCTCGCACAGAAAAGCAGGGCGTTGAGATCCATAGGTCTTTTAACGCTAAGGCGACCATCGTAGATCAGGCTCCTAGCCGACTACTCGGGCGAGGACTGGTGAACCAAGGACGAAAGGTAAACATACATTAAGAACACAATCAATCCCAGCCAGGTGGTCAAGACAAGCGGGAAAATGTAGGCCAAGAGAGTCAACAAACGTCAAGCCAGGCTAAGAAAAATTCCAGCCATCAATCTAAACATCCAATCTACTTACGAAATCAACATGCAGGTCCAATCATAAAAACCTATAACAATCTACCATTCAAACAAGAAAGCGTATCGTTGCTTGTTTGCCTGCTCTGAATGACTTCCCACGTGCTCCGTGCAACTTCCGTTCGCCGACCGTCAAGACTTCACCGGTACCTCTCAACCAATGTTAGGGGTACTCTTCTTCCCGCTTAGCACCCCGAGCCGCAAAGGGGCCACACACACTATCCAGAAGTTTCGTCTAGCTCCCAGCTCGCCTCGTAAGGCCAAGTTACCACTCCTCTCCGAGCTGGGTATCCCAACTCCCACAAGTAAATCAATCAAGTCGATATTTCTGCAGCGTAACATTACGCAAACAGAAGATGCTCCAACCTCCATCACCTCCCTTCTTTAAATAGAGTTTTGTGGTTCCTTACTTTCCAAATTTATGTTTTAGTTAAGTTTTTATAATTAAAATCCTAAAAATTATTCTCCGTACAAGTGTCACTCATTCCCTCCATTCTTCCATTATTTAATTTCTTTAATTAATTAACTATCTTATTTCCCTCACCCACCTAGAGTTACTCCTAGAATCACTCCTAGATGTCCCCAAATTCCCTTACAGGTTTTAAAGGTTTTCCCTATTATGAAATTGCTAATTCAGTTTAAAATTAGAAAGCTCTTAAATGTAGATTCTTTACTAAGTACTTCCCGTTTTTCCCTTAAGTTCCCCTTTTTCTATTTTTATGTTACCTCTTTTCCCTAATTTCCTATTTTTTTTTATTTTCCCTCTTTCTCCTTTTACTTAGAACTCGAAAGGCAGGTGTGGGATTTAACCCCTTTTCCCTTTTATTATTAAATTAGTATATTTTAATTTATCCAAAAGATAAAACAATTAATTCTCTCTTTACATTTTATAACCACAAATTTTATTTTGTATGAATAAATTAATTTCTTACTCCCTTCATGTTACAAAATTTTATGAAGATCATAATTATTATTTAAGTTGTTTTTATTTTAATTATTATTATTTTATTTTATTTTATCTGTTTTTTATTATTATTTTTTTTTAAAGGTAGACAAAATTTTACCCCTAGCGTAATTTAGACTTAGAACTTAAATTTTGTATTGGGCGACATTTAATTAGGGAAATTTTATTTTTTTTTTTAATACTTAACTTGTTTATTCGTCTTAGGGCCATCTAGGTTCATCCCTCTATCATCAACAACGCGACGTGCCCTTCAGGACGCACTAGGTGCTCCAAGGGTGCCACTCGTCTCATCTGTTCCGTTGCGCAACGTGCTCTTCAGGACGCACTATGCGCTCCAAGGGTGCCATTCGCCTCTTGACTGATTTGGTAGACATCAATAACCCCTGGAGTCAACACTCCGCCAAGTGAACTTGTGGGAGACTAAGGGCTTCTAAGGAATAAAGTCCCCGCCTTATTACACGCCCCTTAGAATCATCATGAGCGACTGTCGCAGTCTGCCCTCATAGCATCGTGGGTCCTCTCAAACTAGGTAATCGTTAACCTACAATTCGAGCCACAGCGAGAGTGTTAGTAGGTTGTGGCAGGGCTGTTGTCCACACCTCTCTCTCAACATCTCTGGTAGTCGTGTGTGACCCTTTTACTCCATATGTGAGTCTGGTCGACAAATTATCGTCAGCCTGCATCATCATCAAATCATGTCAGAACATATCCATATCATATCATCCAGTCAAATGCACTAAAATCACAATAAAGAAATCAAACCCCAATGGTACACTCCCTAACTCGATCCGGAGTCCAAGGGGTTCCATCAATGCCTCTACATCCTCAAGGTCCAAAACCCTGCACACTCAGTAAAACCGAGTCAATAGCACATGTCTATGTCAATGTAGTAAAACAACATGTCATCTACCCATAACGCATCATAATCAAAGTCAAAAGTTTTAATAGCATAATAATCTGGATCACTTGCGAGCAAGTGTCCTCAAAGAATAAGTTTGCTTAGTGCGCCAGAGCGGGATGTTACATCAATCAAAGCCCAATATTAAACAATTTGTAAGTAAAAATGACCGAAACTACATATTTGATTCAAGATAAATACAAGTTGAGTGATTCTTACATGTAGAATATGATTGTTTCTTCATCATCTTCTGGAAGTGAGTTACAGAAGCTTTCACCGGTACCTGACATGAAGTCAAATGCATCTGGGGGGTATGTACGTCGCCAACATGATGATGTAAATGTTGCAAGTATTCTTGATCAGCAAGATGTTAAAAATATCTTTCGTTCTGCTATACTTGCAATTCAAAATGAGAAAGATATGACGACTCCTCTGATGATTTAGGCACCGGTGTTGTAGATTCGGGGATTGCTCAGTCAAAGAGCTTAAGTAACAGTCTTCATCCACAGTGAGCTTCTAGATGGACAAGTTCTTATTTCTTCAACTTCAAAAATTTAGTGGAGCCTCCTGAAGTAGTGGTCAATAATGGTGTGAAGAAGTACATTTTCCATTTATTAAAGGCAGATATGTAGAAAATGATACATGTCCGGATGATATGGAAGAGAAGGGAGAAAGGGCCATTGTGTTGGAAAATGCAATGCAAAAAGCTCTTCAATTGCATTAAAGTTCTGCAAATTTTCCTACCATGACGGTGTAATGTCCCCATTTTGGGACATTATAACATTACAACATTTCAGAGTGTTATGCCTGCCCGAGTAGCCAGATAGGGGTGACAGAGAGTTCGGGAGATATTGAGGGGTTTATTTGGGCCCGACTTGTATCGTTCATCATCA